>PVJO010002156.1:0-150627 GCA_004026905.1 Hystrix cristata | reverse complement strand
AAAAAAAAAAAAAAAAGAAAGAAAAAAAAGATAAGAAGAAGAGGATTTAATTTTTTCTGATATTATAGTATATTCTCAAGTATTCTGAAATATAGCACTTTCTTCTTGGTTTCCCTCTTGCTGTTTGCCTTGGGGATATTTCACTGCTCATTAGCACCTTCACTAGAGAGTGAGCAGGAAAATAATGGTGCTGAAACAAGAGCCAGTCAGTTACAGTTCTCATTAGGGGCTCTGGGGGGGGGGGGGGATATATATATATGGAGAGAGAGAGACTGGGTGCAGTCTGACTCTAATGGCTAAAGTGAGAGGTGGGGAATATCTGAGGTATTCTCTTGTTCAAATCATTCTGCTTTCTGAATAACAGAGATAGTTACTTGTTGACTGTATTATATTTCCATAGCAATTACTGACACGTATGCAGAGAGGGAAACAAAGCAAAAAGGTGAGACAATTTCTTGGTGGTGGTCCTGATGCTGCTTCTCCAATGACCGTATTTCAAAACCCATTAATCTCCATAATTTAGAAAACCTTGTATAGTTGCTAACAGTTGATTGCTTTTAATTTCTCATTTTCATGGAGCTTATAAATCCTTATGTGATTTCTTACCAGACATCTGGCAGCCATGCCATCATTTTTGGACTTATCCTAATTCGTAAGCAAAAAGAGAACCCTAAATTGCTATCCAACTTTTATAGTCACATCCAAAAATATAACAGCAAAATTATGCAATATTTAGATATTTGCTTCCCAGCTCATTTTCATTCTACCAAGACATAATGTTTTCAACCTCAAACTGTTAATTGACCAATTAAGTCGCTTGAGGCAATATTTTGTCTTTTCTTTTTGTTTGTTTTAAATTACCAAAGTAGCAGCATGTAATATTTGAATAAACATTCAGAAATCTACAGGAAGATGTAAAAGTCTCTACTTTCGCTCCATGCACAATCCTATGTTGGAGACATGCTTATGTATATAACTACTCAAATGGAAACCCATACACTCAAAAATAAAATAGCATTTATTGATATTTAATTTTATGATTGTTACATATTACCTCTATGCTATATTATATATGGATTTCATATTATATTTTATTTTAATGGACAAATAATGAGTATTAAAAATCTTAAATATAAAATACTAGAAATAAGCAATTCGTAAGTGATGCTTGTTTGATTGTTGCAATTTTTTGCGGTCCTCAGGGTAGAACCCAGTGCCTCGTTTGTTCTAGGCACGTGTGAGTTACCTACCTCCAGTTAGAGCCCGCACACATGTTCCATTATGCTGTGTCCTGAGCAGAAGGAGGAACTCTTCCCCTGTCATGCTCCATCCCGTCTAGGACGGGGTCTTCCCTTCATCCTGCCTATCTGTGTTGTGTCTCCTCCCTGTCCGCTAGTCTTAGTCATCAACTGGATTATCGGATTAAATGTTATGGTATCAAAGTTCACATACAAGTTAACTTTTTTTTTTTTTTTCCCCTGCCTCGTTGTGAACATTTCTCTGTCCTGCTCCTCGGCTGGCTGCCCTGTCTTGGAGCCAGCCGACTGGGGACTGAAACCTCTACAAGTGGGTCCAAAATAAATATTCCTCCTTTGAGTTGTGGGTGTTGGGTATTTTGTCCCAGCAATGAGAAAATTGACTATGACGCTGTCATTTTGTTGTTTTTCTGATGCTTAGTTATTCCCTAATTCTCATGTGCTCATTTACTATTCCTCTTCTGTGTGTAGGATTACTTTGTTGTTGTTGTTGTTGTTTATGTTAATTTTATTGGTATATTTTATATTTATATATATATAAAATGATCTCATTCATCACAGGGAATTTGTGTGTGTGCATAATATATCTTGATACTTTTTTCCCCCCAATCCCCTCCTCTCACTTTAACTCCTCGTCCCCTTTTTATTTACAGAAATTTTCTTCCAGTTTTTTCCCTCTGTTCTCTTTTTATTTTTCCTTCCTTCTTTTCCTCCTCCCCACTCCCTTGTTCCTCTTCCCATTTGAACATTTTCTTCCCATTTCCCAGTGTGTATTATATATTTTGGTCCTTATTTACGCTTTTGGTTTCTCACACTAGAGAAACAATACAATAATTAAGCACATGTGTCCGATTTATTTCACTTAAGAGTATGGACCCATGTTGCATCCATCCACCTATAAATACCTCAAGTTTATTCTTCTTTAGGGCACAGTAGCACTACATTGTATAAAAATATTACATCTTCTTTATCCATTCATCTGTTGATAGGCATTCAGGCTGTTTCCAAGATTTAGCTATTATAAATTGTGCTACTATGAATGTGGGTGTTAATGTATCATTGTAGAATGATATTTTTAATTCTTTCAGGAAGATACCAAGAAGGAGAATTTCTGGGTCAAATGAAGCTTGTGTTACTTAGTAATTAGTGATGCAAAGGCGGCACCAGCGCCTAGAATCTGTTAAGTCAGATTGTTTCTCATGCTGTGCAGCACATAAAGAAAAATCCATAGTGTGCACAGGATTCCCTACTATCTGCCTTTTCAGACAGCCACCGCAGGTAATGAATCTGTCACCTGCAGATAGAAGGGAGCTACAGTAATATATCAGTATCTTTATACCATCATGACAAAAATGGTTTGGCCTATTTTATAATTTGAGCCATTTATAGGAAAATAGATGCCACTTGGGACCATAATGTGAGGTGAAATAAATCAAACACACAAGGCTAAATATTGCATGGTTTATATGAAAAACTCAAAATATAAGTAAAGATCAAAATAAAAGATAGATAAAAAGTAACAGGGAGAGGGATATTTTGCAAAAGGAAAGGGGACCAAGAGATGGAAAGAAAGGGAGGAAATGAAAGCAAGGGGAAGAGGATGAGAAATGAATTAAGATGTATTTTGTACATGTACCAACTTCTCATGAGGAATGTAATTATTGTGTACTGCAAACACGTACAATAAAAAGAACAAATAAAAAAGTTGTGTTAGAAATTAAGAATATATAAAAACTTTTTCAAAGCTTGATCATGGCATTTCCTTTTAATATTGTTTTTTTCATTTTTCACTCACATAAATTTTCACTTTGATTAGAATATTATTTTTTAAACTTTGACTAGAATATCTCCAAATAATCTATTTTCAAGATTTGATTATTATACATTAAAAATAAGCTATATTTACAAGTGTATTCCTCATACATATCTGTTAGATGCCAGCAACTGTATTTCTCTTAGAATTAGACTATCTTGAATTTAAATCTTGGCCCTAAGCTTGAGCCTGAATAGCAAACTAAAAGTTTACGGAAAAAATGATACGTTTGTGCAGCCTATACAACATAGTGTCGGGGTACATGGTAAACTTTCTACAAATAATAGCAATTCAAATGTATTAATTTGGCATTGTGATTGCCTTAGTTTGGGTCACTATGACAAATACCACAGCCTTGGTGGTTTATGAACAGCAGAAGTTTGTTTCTCACTGTTATGGAGGCTGGTATTGAAGATCTGGGCTTCATCAAAATCGAATGTTACTTAGGACCCTCTTGGTTGTAGAAAACTGGCAGCCTTCTGTATCCTTCACATGGTAGGAGAAGGAGAGGAAAGTAGTTATCTGGCTTTTTCTTACCAGGGCATTAATCTGAATCATGAGGGCATTATCCACATGGCCTCACCTCCCCAAGGACCAAACCTCAAATATGATGACATTATGAATCAGGTTTCAACGAATGAATTTTGGAAAATTCACACGAAAACTCCGTAATAATGTGAAATCACATCTCTCAACTGTGAATGGGCTTAATCCAAAAAATGGTATTTTAATTGAGTAAGCAATATGACTGTATAGTCTCTACATAAAAATTCAAATATTACCAAATACATTTTAGTGGAGTTTTCAGACACAGTATTTGCTGCTCTTCGGTGTCATTTGCTGTGCATCACATAACCTGTACAACCCTGAATGTCCAGATCATTGTTTAATGTTTATTTACCCTTCTTTTATCGAAATGTCACTATGTTCAACCTAACGATCAGTATTTTTTAAATTTTCTTAATTTAATATATATTAGAGACCTATCTATACTAATGTGAAAGCCTCTTTCTTTTAACTGAAGCATAAACTGAATCATAGCTTTTATCACACTTCTTCAATTCATGGACTTATAGTTTTGGAATTAGGAAAAATACTCCACAATTAGCATATTACTAAAAATGTTAATGTACACGGTGCCTCAAGTATAGATACCAACAGTATTCCTCAAATTATAATGAGCACATTTCCCTCAATTTCGTAAAAATTAAAACATTCATATCCCAAATACTTTAAAAAATACATAAACTTATCAGCTGCAGGTAAAATTTTCTCTTCTCCCAAAACCATACCAATAGTATTTTATAACTGGGAATTTTTGACAGTTTCATGGAAAAAATATGGTTGCCTCATCGTTTTAATTTTATTTCACTAATAATTAATAGAAATCATTATAATCTCATATAGTTAATACTCATTGTGTATTTGCTTTTATAAAATGCCTGATTAAATTCTGTGCCCATTTTTTTGAGAATAATATTACAGTGTATTATTATCATAACATTCTTGACGTCATTTGGCTCTTGTAATTATTGAAAATGTTTTCTGCCTCCACACCAATACTCTTTAATTTTGTTAATAGTTATCTTTCCTTGAAGATGTTTTCACTTTTGGTATATTCAGGTTAATTCTATTTGCTTTTTCATGTCTTGAAAAAATTCCTTCCCTAGTCTACTGGTAGATAACTACTATCTCAGGTTCTCCTTTAATTTTGAAGATTTTATTTTATTATATGTTTGACACACATAATAATTACTTTTCATTTTGGCAGTTTCTATACATATGTATTGCATTTTGATCACTTTTACTCCCCTTGTCTCCCATTACTCTCCCTTTTGTCCCCTTCTACATATCTCCTTTCCATCTCCACAAAGGCTTTCTCCTTAAAGATTATTTTTGGAACTAATTTAGAATTTCTGGTTGAATAGGATTATAGAAGGATTTAATGTATACACTTTACTGTTTTCCAACATCATTTATTGAGCAGTTATTTCTTTCTCATAAATTCTCTTAAGATTTTCTTTGCAACATTGGATCCTTGATTTTTTTGAGTTTGAGGTTCAAGGAATTTCCTATAATTTTACAACTTAGAGAGTTCAGATGTCCATTTCTGGCCAGAGATTAACTATAGCTTTTGTCATTTCATCATTAGATTCCTAAAATTATACACACATATGTAGAAACACACACATGTGTATGCATTATGTGCACGCACACACAGAGTAGCAGCAGTAGCTGCTCATTGAATGACTGTTTATCTAAAGGAACACTGTGGGTATTGCACCAGCAATACTGTGATGGAATCATTTTGAGCCTACTAAATAGGCAGAAGTCAGAAAGCATTAGGTATGACGTTGAGAGTAACTGTTTACTGTGTGGGTAATAAAATGTAGTTCCATCATATGTAAGGAAAGTCTTTAATGAGGACATGTAAACTCTCCTTGAAAGTTTTATAGTTTACCCGATACCCATCTGGACTCACAGTTTTATTTCTTTTAAATTGCTTGATCATTGCTTCTACTTCTAGTACCACATGGGGCAAGTAGGTTTTCTGCCTCAGCTCTCAAGAGCAGTGGAAAATCTGAATTAATCAAAAATTGGCATGTTCTCACTGACAAGCTTTCAGGGGAGTTTCTTCTCTATACCGTGTTTGCTAATGTTGAAAGCAGCATCTGTTGCAGCTTTTGCTGTGTTTGCTACATTGCTGAGATCCTGGTGTCGGTTCTTTGTCATTCTGTTGAAGCTTATTATTTTCTTAATTGAAAGGCCAACAGCTGGCTCTTTTCCCTCCATGATATTAAATTAATTGTTTACTTAAAATCCAAAGGCGTGGTTAAAATGCCTGAAATTTATCTCTCACATAGAATGGTCTGATGTTCTAATATGAACAAGGAATGAAAATTTTAGATGAAAAATAAAATACTGTAGGAAACACTAAGCTCTGTCTTTTCTATCCAACGGGATTGTCTTTGTCTTGGCTCTGGCCTGCCTTGAACAGCCCTTCCTGAACGCACCATCCACAAAGTTGCCTGCTCAGTTCAAACCCTTGTCTATAAACCAAGACGTCTATAAACCAAGATGTCTTCTCAAGAGTCCAGGACCAGCTGTTCTTCACATTCCCGTTTGATCAGTAGCCCACCATCAGTAACTTCTTTGATCTCCCTGGGTTAGCCAGTCAGGATAGATTTTGAACCTTCTACCCAGCCAGTGGGGAGGAGGTCAGATACCCCGCCTCCTGCGTCAGGTTAAAAGAGCTGACCCTCCTTTGTCCCGCGTGCCTGCTACCTTACTGCTGGGGTGTGCTTGCGCCACGTTTGCAAAAGTAAGATGCCTTGTTGAGATCTCTTGCCCCATGTCTAATACATTCTTTCTGGCACTGATGATTTGAATCTGGGGTTTTATTTCTAACAATATTAAGCACAGAATATATTTGTTTAAATGTTGTATAAATTGTCATCCTTCCAAACTAAAATATGTATAATGTAAACCAACTTAATGTGTATTATCCACTACACCTGTATCTTCAGTATTATGTAACTGTGTATCCATAAATGAACGAACTTGTCATGGCAAATTTTCAGAAATTGAGTGTCCATGCAGAGGAGAAAAAAGAAATTGAAAAACAAATTTTGGAATTAATTGTGGGTTTTGGATAATACTGCAATTTGTCAAGTAAAACAACTATATACAAGGTCCTTTCACTAGGTCTATTCATACCAGTCTAGGTAGAATTTTAAGTGCTTGGAAAAGAATCTACCTATCTGTATTATATTTGGTAAAAGATTTGAATCTAGACTTATATATATTTCTAAATCTTCCAGATTCATCTTGTGATTATACATCAATTACCTTCCAATAGTGAATTTAATAAGACAAACTAAATTAAATAAACAAATAAATGTGAAAGGAAGAAATCCCTATTAATACTAATACTTGGTTTCGTTATATTAAGGTATGAAAACAGAATTTATGATTACAAAACCATGATAAAGTCTTTACATTGCATTGCATGAAATTTTGAGTTACAGAAAGAAGATATTTTAAACATTTTTAACTCATTATACATTAAGGACAAGGAAACATTTTAGTTAATAGGAAATTCTACACATTTTTGATGTACTGATTTGTATTATTACTTATTGGAATAATAGCAGTACACCTACTACTATAAAATGTGTAAGATCTATGTGCAGAAATATGTAAAATGTCACTGACAAATAAAATCTCTGAAACAATGAGATATAACATATCAATGGATAAAATAAATGAGTACCATAAAGATGTAATTTCTTCTCCACAAATTCAAGTTGACCTCCAGATCTAATGATTAAAATTTATATACAATAGCAATGAACTATAAATAGTTTAAATCTCTGTGAAGAAGAAAAATATGGAAGAAGACATGTCTGTACAAAATCCTGAGACTTATTTTAAGTTATAATAATTTAGTGTAAGAACTATATAGGATAGGAAAATTGACATAAAGAACAGAATACTGCACCCAGAAATAGAGCCATACAAATATGCTTCTTTGATTTAGGGCTGAGGTGGTAAAATGAACAGCAAAATTTGTTATCCATATGGAAAGAAAAATGATTTGAATTGCTCTATCACAACGTATCCATAATTCAAGCACAGATGGCTTATAATTTGAAATACCATAGGAAAGCTTTAAAATGTTTAGAATAAAGTAAAGATGACTATACTTCTGATATTGGGAGATGGTACATTTTTTAAAACAACATGCAGAAGTGATCACTGTTGAAGAAAGAGCATTTTAAATGTGGCAATACGAAGCTCAAAACTTCTGTTCACTCAAGATATCTTTTGAAGTTAAAAATTAAATTACAAAATGGGAAAAGTATTTGCAATCTATAGAACATTAACATAAAATTTAAAAGGAAAACAATGCGTTTTATTAATTTTCTGCTGTATAATGTACCACCCCAGATGAAAAAAGTTATATATTTTTGTGGTTCTGCAATTTAGAAAGTGTTGCTTGGGGATGGTTTGTCTTCTAGGTTACAATCTATCGACTTGGAAGATAAACACGGCGGAAAAGTCCAGAGTGGCATGAGTCACCTTTGCGACCTCTGTGCTGGAGTAACTGAATGGATAAGGCCTAGCTGGGGCTCTTGTTTCTGTCTCATATTTCTCAGATTCTCTGCATGCAGCCTCTCCACCTAGCTTGGTGTACCGTATTATGTTCTTTACATAATGGCTCTGTGCTCACAGACATGGAGGATTCTGTGGGTATTCTAAGCCTAGATGCAGAAGTGACACGGCAGTGTTACCGTCACCTTCTATTCCTCAGAACAAATCACAGGATCAACACTGACTCGGAGGGAGGAGACACAGATGCTCACTATGGATGAGGCAATGGGCAATGGGCTTTGGGGATAGGAGAAAATGTTAGGGTCACTGGTGAAATAAACACCATATAAATCTCCAGAAAATAAGAAAATACTGTTGGCAAGCATTTCACAGAAACAAAATAACCATAAAAAGGTTTTCAGTCTTCTCAGCATCATAATTAATCAGAAGTAAATGAACCATAATGAGATTCCATTTTATAATTGCATAATTCATAAAAAAGTGATTTTAATGGTAATACCAAAAGCAGAGGAAGTTTTGTATCTCTGAGATCATTTATTCTTTTTAAATTCTGAACTGATACAGCTTTCTGGCAAACAGTTCAGCATTATCTTGTGAAGCTGGGGACCCCTAGACTCTATGACCAACAGTTACACTCGAGTCTTATATGCATGACAAGATTCTACCACAGTACATGAGACAATGTGTATAAGAAGGTATAATATCATTAGCCTTCAGGAAATGCAAATTAAAACAATAGTGAGATATCATCTCATTCCACTTAGATTGGCTACTGTCAAAAAACAAATCAAAATACCAAATGCTTATGAGGATGTGGAGAAAAAAGAACACTTATCCACTACTGATGGAAATGTAAATTAATACAGCCAACATGGAAAACAGTGTGAATTCAAAACCTAAAAATAGCAATTCAAAAACCTAAAAATATAATTATAAACCAGCTATCCTACTTCTGGGTGTATATTCCAAGGAAATGATATTATGGTAGTATAGAGAGTAAAATGAGGCTGTGGGACCACTCCTCCTCTACTCACCTGCATTTGAGCAACACCCCGGGCCAGCTCCCTGACTCAGCACCCTGTCAGTCACACTGTCAGTCAAGCTCTGAAAAGCCCAATGGAAGGCACCCGGAACACATTTCAAATTATTTTTCTCCTCCTAACCATGCCATTTGTGAACCCACTTGCTCTGCACAAACCTTCCCGCTTTAAACTTTACTAAACTTTGTGACCTCTTCCCTACAGTTGTGTGCAATGTCTAATGCTTTGTCACCCACAAGACCCTAGAAACCCATCCTGAACCCCCATTCACCATAGTAATAAAGTCAGCATATAAAAGAAAGGCCTGCATGTCCACGCTTATTATAACACTATTAATAGATATGGAATCAGCTTATTAAAAGATATGGAATCAGTTTAACGTGCCCTTCAACAACTGAATGGATAAAGAAAATACTGTGTATATTACAATGGAGTGTTGTTCAGCCATAAAAAAGATTGAAAGCTTGTCATTTGTGACAAAATGACAAATTGTGAACAAATTTTATCAGTGCACACCTTATGCATGTAGAGAACTATAACAGTGAATTCTATTAATATATACAACTAAAATGTGCTAAGAAAATTAGATATAAAATAAAAGGAATCTTTACATTGGCATTGATTTTGGCAGCAAAACCTAGAGACAAACTCAATGTCCACTTAGGGAGAAGATAGCTAAATAAAATCTTGATAGCTCTGCCCTGTGTGTCTGATAGATTGGAATGCTGTAAGATAAAACATCATAGACTTGGAGACTTAAAGGACATTTTTTCAGCATGGTTTTAAAGGCTGTATCCTGTGTCTAGTGCCAGCTACTTCCTCTTGTATCTTCACACCACAAAGAGTGGAGAATAGAGAGATACAAGAAGAGATGGTAAGAGAAGGGTGGGAGAGAGAGGGGGGGTGAGTTTTGGTTATCTTGTAAGGAATTTATGCCACAATGAGGGCTCAACCCTTGTGACTTAAACCCTCCCAAAACCCTAATTCCAAACATCGTCACTTCGGGAATTAGGGCTCAATATGTGAACTTCTGAGTCTAGTCCATAACATTAGGGAATAATGTTTCACAGGAGAAAGAAATACTATTTTTTACTCATAGTAACATATATAAATCATGAAAAGATAATCTTGGGAAAGATTAAGTCCATAGAGTATGATACTTCTTTAATTAAATTCTATAACAGACAAAAATAAACCATATATACCATGAATTTATATATAGATAGATATGTATTTCTTAATTACAGACAAAATTTTATATAAACATAAAGTACAATATGCAGTTTAAATGAAAACAATTAGACAGTACCAATGGAGAAAACATAGAGCTATATGTTGCTCACAAATGTTTCTGTGCTTGTATTATAGATTTAAGGAAATTTACTATTTTTTTAAAGTTGTACTATTTTCTCCTGTAAATTATGCTGCTGCATTGTTCAAGAAACTGTAACGCAGATGTGCATTCACACAAAGGATTTTATGTGATTAAGTGTTTTCCTTCTTTTTCTCTTATCCATATTTTTTTCACATGAGTAAAATTTATTTTTTCTCTTCATACTATGCATTGCTACATAACAAATTACTGCAAAACTCAGCACAACAAGACCACTAACATTTGTTCTAGCTGAGATTCAGGAACCAGGAAATAGTTTAGGGGGATAATTTTGACCCAGGGACTGGTGAAATGTTAGGCATGGCATAGAGTGGGACTGTGGTCATGCTAAGATGTGATGTGACTCCTTTATCTTCTGTATTCTCTCATGAGCATGTTGGGGAAATCCTCAGTTTCTTGCTGGGTTTTGTTTAGGAGCTTCGACTTTTCAACACAGGGGCCTTGCTATGGACCTTTCTGTGACAAAGCGGCCAGCTTTCTCTCGAGCAAGAGCACTAAGAAAGAAGTGAAGGCAATACGTAATCTCAGGAGGAACATAATGTTCTTTGCCATATTCTACTGGTCACACCGGTCAACCTTGACATATCATAGAGGGGGATAAATGGGTGTGGATACCTTGATGTAAAGACCATTTAAGGGCACTGCCAATGCTGGCTATCACACTAACGAAACTTTCTCAATTAAAGGCAGGAATATATTAACAGTACAACTATGTGAAGTAAAATGTGTGTAATACTTTTTCAAATTTCATGTAACATAGTGAAATACTTCATTGTACTTATAAACTTTATAGTCCTCATAAATTGATTTCAAAATTCTGGGATAGTTTGTATGTTGTGTTAAATTTTTTCATAAGTAAATACTGTTTTCATTCACCAGTGTGAAAGAAAAGCACAATTGATATTAGAATTTATATTGTTATTTTTGTAACTGAAGTTAAAACTATGTTAACACTGATTATTCTTGATTCCAAAAGAAAAATGTAATCTTTCATAAGTACGCTTTGTGTTAGTTTATGTAAACTAGCATGAGGAAACTTCTCTCATTCATTTTTCATGTTCCTTTTGTCATATAATCAATTTATACCTTTAACTGAGTATTTAAAAAAACATGTAGGAGATAGTACTTACCTATAAAATATTTTGAAGTACCCCTGTGAAAATATGTTCTACATGCTAATCATAAATGTCCATGTATATATATGTATATACATGTGCAGACAAGTGTATGTATAAATGTGTGTATATATGTATATATGTGCATATATATATGTGTGTATGTATATATGTGCATGTGTGTGTATGTATGCGCGCATATATATATATATATATATATATATATATATATATATATATATTCTCCTCTGACTGTTGGTAGTTCAGGATGTCTACTGTATGCTGGAGGATGTTTTTGCAGCAGTGGAAATTGTTCCTCTGTTGTACTCTGCTCCTTACCATCAATCATGTGAAATGCATCTAACTTGAGCAAACATTAGGAAGAATGGCCACTCAGAGAGATTGGCCAGAGTACTGGTGATCTTGAATATTTTTACAAAAGGACACCACACATGGGAGGAGCTAAAGAACTAAACGAAAGGCAGAATTTGTAAAGTAATCTAGGTGATTATCTCGTTTACAGCCTGCATCTAGCTGAGATGTTACCTATCCCCCATAATTGGCAAAACCATTAGAAACAAATTTGAAGATGCGTTCAAAATTCTTTACTGCCTGATTTGTAAAGACAAGTTCAAAGGGATTCTGATCTGTGACAGTTACAATCACCCTCTTTTTATACCCTTTCACTGCCAGCTTCCACAAATACATCCAGTTGGCTGCAAATGGAAGATATATTTTCTGTTCATTTTAGTATAAAAAAAGATGTGGTGATAGAAGGTATAATAACCTCAGTATAATTGGTAAAAGAAGGAGCAGTGGTGTACATTGTGAGTGACACATGATGTTTGAATGCTTTCTTAATTATACTTACTGAAAAATGAGACCTAATCTTACATAGTGAGGGGATAAATGACATGGTATGAGACATGAAAAAAAGTGTGAGTTTTTTACATGCAATATAACAAGAAACTGCTGATGGTTTTTTCACAAAATTACTAAAATGTGGCCTTGCTCTCTGAAAAAGGATCAAAAAAGTCAACAGGAAATATTGGCATATCGTTTCTTTGAGATTATATATTCACTAAAAGTTTAAGATTCTAGAAACTTAGACTTTCCAACTCCTTGAACAACTTTAAGTATAGCAAGTTTTACGATTAACAGATGGAATTTTAAGAAGATGAATGTATATATTTTAGAGTTCATGTGTACCATGAAAGTCTTATGTATCCTCAAGAGAAAAAAATGTTCATCACAAAATTTCATATTACATTAAACAACACAATGAACATTTACTGGATTGATGTTGGTAGGTGAATGAGTAACTGCCAAACATAGAAGAGGTTCATTCTTTTAGACACTATGTAAATATATGCTGTGAAATGACGATGTGCCAAGGCAAGACTTACCTAAAAAATCCAATGACACTGAACACACCTTTAGTGTCCTGAAGTATCCTTTTTTGCCCAGATCCATGGGAGATGATGTCTTGCGTGATATGGAAGCTCAATTATATATTCACCTGAGAATAAAATAATAGGTGAAAGAATAGTTTGATTGTGTAAATAAAAGAAAATCAGGATTGAATGGAACTTACCCCTAAAACTTCTCATCATGTATTTAATAATAGAATAAAATAATTGGATTTACACTTAGAGGATCCAAGTTCCTCTCCAAGCTTAATCATTTTCTAAGTTAGTGCCTTCAAATAAGTCACTTAATCTTTCTGAGCCTTAATCACATTTTAGAATGTTTTTGGAAGAATCAAATGAGGTGAAAAAATGGTATCCAATTTAGAACTATCAGCTATTAGTACAAGGGATCTTTCCCAGTGAACATTATATTTTGGAGCATTTGACTAATTTAATGTTTTAAAAATACATAATGGTACTTTTTCTCCCACTTTACTATATTTGTCTAAGATTTGCAGTTAATCCTTGGAGAGTTATATGGTTATTGATTGAGTCTTTGACATTCTTATAATCAATTCTGGAAACTTTTGCTTTAGAACAAGACATTTATTTTATCAAGGCAAAATTTTTTTTCTGTATGATTCAGTCTAATATAAGTAATTAATGTAACTTTTCTTTCACCATAAAGTGAAATAAAAATGCCAGTTATTTTAGAGATCCAATACGTTTTATTCACATATGCAGAGTGTCAAGACTGAACTACCTTTTGACACCAGAAATCAGTGTTAAGCCATATTTGGCAACAGGGTGCCAGGCACTGATGAGAAAAAAAAAAATCATTTTATGTCATTAGAGAGCAAAACTAGACAAAAACTAGAGTATTCAGGTTAACAAAGGAGAGTAAGACTCATGTATGGTACTTGTTCATGATTAAAACTCTGTAGAGAGACAACAGCATACTTGCATTAATAATACTTTATTGTACCTTATAATTTCGGAAAACCATGTGCAAAAAGCAAAACAAAATTTCCAAACGTGACAGATTTTTATTGGTCAGATATAAAGTAGTTATTCACATAATGAAATTTAAAGTTGGAGTTCTCAAACTATTTAGAAAGGAGAGAGTATATGAAATATTAATTGTACTCAAAACACAATATATCTCCCTAAGATACAGGCTATGGAATGAGGTAAATGTATTTATAGTATAGTAAAGTATAGAGATCAAATAATTCAATCAAATTCATAACACTATGTTGTTTTCAAAAACCTTAGATTTTAAATTTCAAACAAAAGAAAGAAAAACTGAGTGAAAACATTGATCAAGGTACTTGTGTATACGTTGTGTTTATTTCTGGACAATGAATGGACATTTATGCTTACAGAGTTAAATACTGCCACATTGTTCCACATTTGTAGTAATTGTAATATGCGAGCTACAGTATAAATGATAAAGCTACTTCTAACAATCTGTAATTCATGAAATGACAAAAATAATGCATCTATTGTTGTAGCAATTTTCCAATCATTTTTGCCATCCTGACTTTTGCAACATTTTCTTCATTTTTTGATCATTCTCCCCTTAAAATTTTCGCCATTTTTAAGTAAGTGATACTGCTATTTATAGATTTACTTATTTTGTGGTTCTGAGGACTGTCCTCACACCCTTGCACAAGCACTTTACCACAGACCTGTAACGCTTACTGCAAGATGATGTTACTAAGCTCCTAAATTATGCAATACTGATGAATTTTTTCACAATCTAAATTAATATTAAAGTTATATTTTATGATGATCAGAAATGCCTTAACAAGTGAAATAGTATTTCTCTAGTACCTTATGATCCCCTAAAAACGTATTGCATGTGTCTCTATAAGTTATTAATGCTATTTTTCATAGTTTCTATTCTGAATATAAATATCTCTAGCAGTCAGCATATTTGAAAACAGTATGATATTCATGTATTATCTGAAGGAGTGTCTATATTGAAATGCCACAAAAATAGCTTTGAAGGTTAATCTTGATATGCTCTTTTATTTGTATCTGGGAATATTCTGGCCAAAATTAGCAGTTTTTCAGAAGTTGCATCTGCAGGGCAGGACTTTCTAACCCTTAGTATGTGAAACATTTTTACCAAAGTACTACTGAATTTTATGTTGTTTCACAAATTTCTTAAAGTTGAGACTTTGAATTGTTTTTCAGATCTTCATCTAGTTACATTTTTCTATCTCTTTTTTTCCAGCAAATTTACAGGAATAAATTGTAGGGCATTCAGTAAAATGCTGAGAGCATTTGAATGGTTCGGCACTTTAATTACGAAGCTCTCATTTCATGCCTCCATTGACAGTTATAGGTACCTGAACATAAAGAACCTAGACTATTTTAAGTGTTCATGCCAGTCATGCATAGATCTAAAATCTAGATGTAAATATTCTATCTGAAATGATGTTCGATTGGTTTTAGTTATCATTTCCAGGAAGTCCTAAATGAATCACTGAAAGTTAGTTCATCAATACTTTAAAACAAAATGATTCAGTATTGTAGAATATGATGGTTTAAAAACGTGTTTTCCCAAAAAAATGTTTACCTTGCAAAGTAAAAGTGTCCCATGACCTGTGAGAGCACAATAATTCAAGGCTCGGAAATGTAATTTGGTTTCATGGCTCGGGATGGAACACATTTCAGAATACTGTCTAAACACATGAAAAACAGGACAGGAGAAAATAAAATGGAAATTTATAAAGTACAGTATGTTCTACTATTGCCAACTTACCTTTTCAATCGTAAAGGAATATGACTATTTTGTAAGAGTTATACCTCCCTGTAATACCTCTCTATTAAATGATTGTGTAACTCATACCATTTACTAAGTGTATTAGTCACTATTCACTAGAGAAACATATATAAGATATTCGAATATGTAAGAGCTTACAGCCCGTCTTACAAGGGCTTCTTGCAAAGTCAGATGTGGAAGAGTGCAGAGGGTCCGTCTGCTTACTGGAGATCTGAAGATTTCAGTTTAAAATCTGGAGCTCCGAAGGATCCAGGCAAAAGTCAGGAGCTCCCACAATGGAAGCTGAAGAGTCTGTGTTGGAAGCCAGGAGATTACGTCCAAGCAGAGGCGGAGCGCCTCCAAAGGAACCAAAGCTGATCCAAAGGAACTGGAGCGGAGCCATCTTTCTTCATTTCCCTTTTATACCATCCAGGAGTTCGGCTGCCCTAGGGTGAACCTTCTGCACCCAGAGTGCGGAATTGTTAAGCTTCTCTTACAAGTTAACGCAAAAAATCAACCATCACTATAAGTATAAAGAGTAATTTTTTTTAAAGTAATGAAATGAAACAAAGATATCAACTAACAGGGCAAAAACAATGTACAAATTCATGCAGACTTTAATGGGAACCCCTTGTAAAGCATTCAGTGATTTTCTTTTTGGAAATGAATTTTTTTTTATTAAGAATTCTCAATCAAACACAATAATAGTGCAGGAATGAATGCAGAACTAGAATATTAGGATCAAGAGACAGTTATGGGAGTTAAAAATGGCATGATAACCTTTTTTCCTCTATCCTATGCAATATAAATGTTTGGAAGAATATTTTATAAAGAATGGCATCCTTGATGTGCATGTAAGCTCTGTTATGATCCCTTCTGGCTTTAATTTTTTGCTACTTAAATTATCTGCTGCTCAGTTTCCTCATCTGTAAAGTAGAATCATTAAAATAGCAATCTTAAAATATGTTGAAGTCATCAGTGAAAAGTGCTTTAGAAAATATAGGCTAGGAGTGTACATTTAGTAAGTGATAACTATTGAGGTTATAATTATATATTCTCTCAAGTTCTTTATGTATTGATATTTAAAAGGTTTTTTTTTTCCTTTAGATAGCGGGATTATGTTCATAGAAACTTCTTGTTTAGGAAGATAAGAGTGATGTGTTTTCACATCAATCTTCTTGTTTCAAACGCATGATACTATCATAACACTCAAGGAGAACCACTTTAATAAATGTTTTACTGGTAGAACTGCTCTTTACAGACTGACATCATCATCAATCCTCAAAACCAAGGGTAGAACACACCATAAGTATCAGATTATCTCTACTTTCAAGAACAAAAGCCATTTTATAAAATAAGTGTTTGATAAAAACTAGTATATTGAAAATAACTTTTCATTGAAAACCTCTGAAAGTACTCTCACAGTGTTCCAATAAATCACATTAATGTCCTATGTAGGCTAAATATGCAATATAAAGTTGAATAATTTACAAGCACGCACTGCCTGGGTTTGGGTTCTAGTACCACTGCTTTCTTTCTGTGTGAACTTGGAGAAATAACTACCCAAATTTTAAGATCCCATGCTAATCCTATTGAAGAGCACTCCCAATTCCATATTAGGTTATTTCTGCCCTTGTATAGGAGAGTCTGGACTTGCCTCTCTTCCCTCCCCTAAAATATTTTTCTTTGTCAAGCTCTTAACAAATCTTTAATAATTTCTTTATTGTTAAACCCAGTGACAATTCTCAGTCTTCATTGTCTTCAGCTTGTCAGCAGTAGCATTTAAACAGATGGCTTACTTCTTTGTTTTTGATGTGGTTGACTGACTTTTCAGGACACAAAACTGTCTTTGTTTTCTTGCATTCTTGATCCTGGTGACAGATTTGCTTTGGCTAGTTCTATTTCTTTTCAACCTTGTAATGCTGAAACGTGTAAAACTGAATCATTAGAATTCTTTTATCTGTATGAAATTGTTTTAGGTTATTTTTTTTTTCCCTTTGAGACAGGGTCTTGCTTTGTAGTTCGGGTTATACTTGAACTCACTATGTAGCCCAGCCTGGCCTCGAACTAACTGCAATCCTCCTGCCTCAGCCTCCTGCATGCTCGGATTACAAATGTGTGCCACCACAGCTGGCCAAAAAATTTCAGTAATCCTATTTAGTCACGTAACCTTACAGTTTACCTCTAAGTGAACATCCCAGAGTTGAAATCCACCTGAGATTTAAACTCTGGAAAACAGATTCTTACCTGCAACACTACTTCCATTTGTAGCTGTAGCACACATCAAATGAGCCCCTTCTACACACAGTCTATTCCATCTGAATTGCTTCTCATTTCATTAGTGACTTCTTTCTTCCACTTGCTCGGAATCTTCTTTAATTTCTCCACCTTTCCTCTCATTGCTAATCTTATCAAAAATTTTGGCTAATTGTATATTTTTAAGGAAAAATATTAGAACTTGACCACATCTGACTAACATTACCTGATCTTAACCCAAATAATTTAATTATTAAATAGACATTTAGCACCCCTGAGCTTCTGAAAATTCTCCGAGGCCTGTCTTAGCACAGCACTGCCTTTCCAAAGCATGACTCAGACTCATTGCCATCTCTCTCTGCTTGGCACTGCTAATGATAATCCAGCTAAACACTGTGCAGAAGGAAATCAAAGTCATATTCATGTCCTATAAAGTGATATAAAAGCTTCCCTTTATTGTATCCAGACTTCATTTCCTATTATACTGTCCCTCCCTTCCAGCTAAATAAATCTTGCATTTCCTTAAAGACAAAATTCATATTTCCAGCCTTTCAACATTTCTATTTTTAATGGCTGTAGGTTTTTTCTAGAATGCCATCAACCCTAATATTTATAAGATTGGTCCTTGTTCAATCTTTCTTGTCAATTTTACTCTCATGTTACCTGCTGAATGAATCATAAGTCGCCTCCTTTACACAAAATTTTATCTCATCTTCTTGTTTATTGCCCTAGTTCTCATAATAAAAATTGTCACAAATCCCCAGTGATGAATGTTATGAATATGTATATCGAAAATGTACCATTAAAATAAAATTTAAAAAAAAGTCACATTTTAAATGGTATATCATTACGGTACTCGTCTGTCTCAGCAATTAACATGTGGCTGTCACAGCCAGGAATGTTTTGTTTTATTCACCACCATACTCACAGCAGATGAAGCAGTACTTGATATATAAGTAGATGCTCAATAAATATTTATTGTGAGGAGAAAATATGAGTTATAGTTTAGACAGATAGTCCAAAACAATGATGTACAGTTTACGATCAATTGTATGTGATAAAAATACAGCCAAAGGGTACATGAGGTACTTGATTACCAGTGCGATAGTTAGCCGAGTGTATCAATTTGAGTAAGGAACGCCCAACTAAATGGGATCAGCATAGTTCTGAATGTGCCTGAGGAGATTTACTGAAGACAGAAGATCCACTGTGTTGTCTGAATGCTATAAAGGGAAAATTGAAGAAGGGAGCATGGCTTCTGTTTCTTCGGAGGAGCTCCAGCCTTAACCATCACCTTGGATGTCATCTCCGGGCTTCTGGCACAGACTCTCTCTTTCATCCAAACCCCTCAGCCTCCTGATACCGACTTGTACGGGGAACTGCACTGAGCTCCAGGCCTTTGTCTGGATTCTTCAGATCTCCAGTGAGGAGACAGACCTTTTGCCCTCTTCCGATCTGCCTCTGTGGGCATCTGTTGTAAGCCTATCCTGTAAATTCTCATGTATTTGTATATCCTGCATTAAATCTGTTTCTGTGGTAAGCGCTGACAGATACAATCAGTGTAAATCAAAAAGAAATGACAGTCATCTAGTGTATACTAAGGGTGAAGTAGGGTAAGTACTGTCTTGTCAGGTAGGGGAGAGAGAAGCTATGTAAAGGCAAATATACATTCGTAATCTTAAAAAGCAGAGAAAATACATACTTAATGAAACTCAAAAAAATCAGACCCCCCCAAATTTAAAGACCCCATCCAAAAATGAGCATCTGGGGGCTGGGGATTTAGCTCAGTGATTAGAGTGCTTGCCTTGCAAGCACAAGGGCCTGAGTTCGATCCCCAGCACTACAAAAAAACAAACAAACAAACAAACAAACAAACAAACAAAAAAAAAAACAAAAATGAGCATCTGAAATGAATAAACACTTCTCAGAGGAAGAAATAAAAATGGCAAATAAATATAGGAAAAAGTGTTCAACATCACTGGTCATTCAAGAGATGAAAATCAAAACAATGCTAAGATTCCATCTCTCTCCAGAAAGAACAGCTATTATCAAGATATCAACCAAAACA
The DNA here is from genome assembly GCA_004026905.1 of Hystrix cristata. Taxonomy (NCBI): domain Eukaryota; kingdom Metazoa; phylum Chordata; class Mammalia; order Rodentia; family Hystricidae; genus Hystrix; species Hystrix cristata. The sequence continues at coordinate 130,389 of PVJO010002156.1, read as the reverse complement.
AGTGCTGGTGGGGCTGTGGGGAAATCAATCCTCCTCCACTGTTGGTGGGAATGTAGACTGGTCCAACCACTGTGGAAATCAGTGTAGAGACTCCTCAAAACACTACAACTAGAGGTTCCATTTGATCCAGCTATTCTTCTACTTGGTATCTTCCCAGAAGAATTGAAAAGATTGTACCACAGTGATATATGCACAACCATGTTTATAGCAACACAGTTTGTAATAGCTAAGTTTTGGAAACAACCCAAATGCCCAACAACTAAATAATGGCTAAAGAAGATTTGTTTTTTCTACACAGTGGAGTACTACTCTGCCATAAAAAAGTATAAACTAGAGACATTTATAGTTAAATGGATGCACCTTGAGAATATATTCTTAAGTGGAATAAATCAGACACTCATGAGTACACATCAAATTGTTTCTCTGATATGAGAAACCGTAAGTCTAAATAAGGACAAAGAGGAATAATAGATATTATGTAAAAGAAAGATAATATTCAAAAGAGAGGAGAACTAGAAAGAAGGGAGAAAAGAAGGAAGGGGAAAAGGAAAGAAAGGGGAAAGGGATAAATGGAAAAATCTAAATAAACTTGCTTTAAATAGGGAAGGATGAGGAAGCAGAAGGGAGGGGTGGGCAAGAGGGGAGAAAACTAAGATATATCATGTACAGGTACAAAATAACCATGATGAATGTGATCAGTATTTATACAATGTACCAATACATGTTCTTGATAAAAAAAAAAGTAAAGCAAAAGGATGGCATACTAGTAAAAAGTCACAAGATAAATTTTAAAAAATATATATGTTACATGTAGAAATTCCATTAAGTGTAAGGAATTGTTCTGAAGGAAAAGAAAGTCATATTTCAAAGAGGAAATAATATTTGAACTGCTAAAAAAAAATGGGGAGGATTTACCAAATTAGAAAGTGGACAGAAGATGGTAGAAATATATAGATTTTATGCAGTATGTGACAGAGAATTGTTGTTGATTTGGGAAATGGGTAGTGATGTAATTACCATGTCTTCATAATGTTAGAAAAAACCTGGCTCAACAAAGCATTTGTCAGAATTTATAAACTGAGGTGATCTATCATATAGCATGGTGACTAAAGTTGATGGAAATATATTGTATTATTGAAAAACACAAAGTTTTTTTCACTGCAAAATTGTTAAATGTGTGAGGTCATGCATTTGTTAATTAGCTGGATCCAGACACTCAACATGCTTATATACTTCAAATCACCACACTGCACATAATAAATACACACACACACACACACACACACACACGTATATGTATTTCTTTATCTGCCAATTTAAAATATTTTTAAAAATGGAGTTCTAAAACGCAACAAAGCAGAACTGCTCTGGTTTGTACAGGGCCACACTGAGAAAATATTTTCAAAAGTTACAGCCTGTTCTGAGAGATAATTTGCCTTAAAAACGAGGCAGTATATAACTTTCCTCATTACGACAGATGAACAACATTCTAGGCAGAAGATGGGAAATTTTCAAATTAGAGAAAGCCTAATATATGAATCCAAGTTATGTATTCCCAGGTTAAAATGGCAAAGTGATTTCTATAGCTTATTTAGCAAACTACTCTAACAAAAAAGTGGAAGTACTATATTTAAAGCTAACTTCAAACAACTGTATACAGATTCTAAATACCTTGCAAATAATACCAAACACTCTACCAAAATAAAAACTGCACCACATGGAAATTTAACTAATACATATATTTCTTCCAACAGAATGTAACTTCCAGAATAGGAAACATATTATTTATTTTATAATTCCCTTGGAATGCTTAATGATCTATAATTTATTGTTGAAAAATGTACCAATTGAAATATAAAAAAGGAAGAGAAACCAAGGACACTTCATGAAAGATAGGAAGAAAATAATATTCTAGCATATAGAAAAGTAAATTTTCTCCTAATTAAAATTATTTAAGGAACGTCTTTATTTCTTTGTGCAAAAAAACTAGAGATTTGTGTGTAAGCCTGACTCTAAAATGTTCTACAATATATGTGGAAATGAGCAGTAAGATACTGCTAATTTTCCTTCCACAGTTTATTCATTCAGTAATTCTTATTACTACTTTCTTTGTCTCCAAATCCTGAGTTAAAGAACCCTCAACAATTGTTTTGGATACCTTTGTAGATTTATACACCAGTTTTATTTTTTCTGCTGTCTCTTGAGATGATAATAAACCATTGCTTTTGATTTTGTGGCAAAAGCGAATTCTTATCTCTATCAATTCAGCTGAGTGATAAAATCCTCATTCATACCTCACTAGACTTTTTTACTGTGATACAATCACAAACTAATAGAAAAGATGCAAGAATATTTCAGAAAACTCTCAGAGACACTCATGCAGTTTAAGTATTTATTCGACCTATTTACCCATTAAATATGGTTCCTCAGTGTATGTAAGTGTAGACACAGACCATAGGAACACAAATATATTAGTTTTCTTAACCCAGTTGAGGATAAATTGTGGAATCATATCACTTTTGACCTTAATAGATCATTGTATACTTCCTAAAGAAAAGGGTATACTCTTATGTAACTATAGTACACTACTAAAAATCAAAATGTTAGTATGGATATAACATCATTATTTAATCCCCAATTTATAATCAAATTTCATCAATTAATCTAGTAATGCTTTTGTAACTTTTTTTCCTTGTTCAGATGATTGTAGTATGATGAATTATATACTGTCATCTTGTCCTTATTGAATCAGAATATTTCCTTGGAATTCCTTTTCCTTCCGTGACTTAGAAATCTTTGATAAGTACAGTGGACTGTTTTTTTGACTTGTAACTCAATTTGAGTTTGGACATATTTTAGCAGAATATCATGAAAATTATGACTTTTTAACATGATATATCAAAAAGCACACTATGGTGACATTAATTTGATGAGTTAGTTAATGTAGTCTAACAATTATCTTTACTATTAAAATATTGCTTCCTTTCATAACCAATAACTATTTATCAAGCTTCTCTCTGTAAGGATTATCAACTATTGATACATTTTATTCTGTAATTCTCTTTGTATTTACCAGCTGATCTGTAAGGAAGAGATCTACTTTCCTCCCCATTTATTTGTTCAATCATTCATTCATTCATTCATGTTAATATGAGATCAGATTACTCTCAGTATTATCAACCAGTTGTTGGCTTTTCCAAGTGGCTTCTTTCTTCTCTGTTTCCCATTCACACTTTGAACACATTCTTATCTTTGACACAAGAAAATAATGCAGGCTTCTTTTATATTTTCCTTGTCTGAGTCCTTGAACCAACTTTATTTTTAAAGTCTGGATGCTTTTAGTAAAGAATATTTATTATCTCCTTTTATAGTTTACTAATTTTCCCTCACTGTCTATACCTCAAAAATTGGTAGTTAAACAAAATACTGAACTCTATTGTCTTTTAAAATTTACAGTTATATATACAAGACCAAGAAAAATCAAAATAACAAAGCATAAGATTTCTTTCCATAATACAATTTTTATTATTACAAATTTTACTGAAAGTATTGTTTTGAAAGAAGATAAGTTAACTTCTTCAGTATCAAAGACCTCAGCTACAATAATTGTACACTTTTTTGTATTTAGCATGCATTAGGTTAGACAAGAATATTAAGCTTTCTAGGCACAATTCAGATTTGGCTCTGCAAGTAAGCAAACATAAAGAAAAGATCTTCGTTCCCTTTACACATATTTCAATTAACTCTTACCCTTTGGATCAGCTTGCTTTCCTCTAAGGTAATGCCACAGGAAGCTGAATGATGAACTTGGTTCCTCAGACTCCCTCAAAAGAACTGAACTATTTTTAATTGTCGATCCATGTGGAGAGCTGATTGATGTACAGAAGAAATCAGAGTTGCTCACTCTCACACTTAATAAAATTCTCTTCCATTTATCATTCATACCCAAAAGCCCTCAAGATTAGTATTGTTTAAAGATTATTTGCATTTAAATTGTAGGGATATAGTCCAGTACTTGTATTTTATGACTGAGGTCAAAAGTTAAAGTCATCAGCAGTTAAATCGTTTTTAAAACAACATTCCCTAGAGCAACCCAAAGCATTGAGCATGCTACAAGATTTAATGGAAAGTTTTTCAGCTAAGGGGATACTGTGGAGTCAACAACGTAAAAGGGATAAAAGTGTGTCTTTATTTTCTGCTGGATTCGAGCCAAAAACATATTCCAATAGAATAATAGTCTTTGATGTGAGCTACCCTTTGTATACAAAAATGAAACATTTTATTTTCTGAAATTATAACTATATAAGCCAATTTTTCTCAAGTATCATGCAGAGTTAATTGACTTCTAGTAACCTAAATTATGTTGTTACCTTACAGTTCAATTTAAAATTGTTAAGCAAAGAAATTTAGAAATGCTTAGAATGAAAACATTAGGCATAAAATAGATTGTAATGTTACATTATAGCAATTCTAAATAGATTGTACCCAAGTGCAGATTATAGCTGTGAATGTAAAACACAATAATCTGTATTCCTTCATTCATTTCAAAGAGTTCATGGGGTCATCCCTATGAAGCAAACAACCACAATTTTGAGTTTTACTGGTATAGGTAGTGTATTTGAATAACTCTTGAAAGCCTTTCACTTTAAAAGTTTCAAATTAACAATTAAATAGCATTTGTAGAATTTTTTGAAAATGACTTTTGCCAAATTAATACATCTTATTTTACTTTGATAAATAACAATATTGTTTCATATTTAAAATTGTTATCAAACAAAGCTATTTGACTGAGGCTAAATTGTTTTGAAGATTAAAACTATATCTATGACAAATGTGGTGGCACACACTTATAATTTTAGCATTTAGGGAGCCGAAGCAGGAGAATTGCCTCAAGGCGAGCCTGGACTACATAGTGAGTTCAAGTCCAGCCTGAACTACCTTAACAAAAAAGAAACAACAACAACAACAAAAAAAACTATATCTAGAGTGTGTTTATTGAAGAAGGAACATCATATTTATTAATCTGCTTGGTTCAAAACACCTCATCTCGCTATGCAAATTGTGCATCTAACATCTAATGATTTTGTTTTACAGCCACGTATTTGGTTTATCATATTTGATAGATTTTACTTAAGGTATATAAAAATATATATATATATATATATATATATATATATAATACTATAACATGGATACTAATTATTAGAAGCAGATTTTAAAATTCTATTTTTTTCTTTATATCTTGAAGCAGAACTTTCAAAAACATTCATGAGATCAAATAAATAATTTTCTCATCATTTGTGTATTTGCCAAAATAATAATCAAAATATTAAGAAATTAAACAGTTCACATCATTTTGTATTCACAGTATTCATGGTTACATTTTTAACAAAACACTTTTTTCAATATGCAGAGCATTAAAATATGTATGTGTATACACATAACCAGACACACACATACCTACATAAAAAGGTTGATGGATATCAATGTACAATGTTCCTGAATAGTCTCAAGCAAAATGAAGGACATCCTGAAATGTGAGGGCTCACACCTGCCTAAGAGAGATACTCTTTCAAGGACTTTCTCCAGGTCGCCTAGGTGTATTCTCAGTGTACACACATTCCCTGCCTTTCTTGCTCCATGAGTCTGTATGGATTCTCGGGTAGCAAAGTTTAGCATTCTTTAAGACTCCATTAATTCAGAGCAGATGTTTTCTATAGAACATTCTCCCAGCAGTGGCACCTCTGAGTTACTGCAAGCTTCTGAGGTCTGCAAGAACCGAACTCTGTATCTAAGTAGCTTCTTTAAAATGTGTCGCTCTTTGTCTTAAAATCTTTCTTTTCCCTGGATCTCCTTGAATATACTCAGTTTACTGTGCCATATACATTCTCATTGCAAATGCTGTCATTCTCAAATATAAACTTTGCTATTTAATTAGTGATTAAGTAGATCAATGGGTTTCATTTTGGCAGATGTACTTGCACACGATACACTTTGTTTCCTAGCCATCACCCCTCCTTTGGTTCATATTTTGAGGGAGGGAGTTTCACTACACATAATGTATTGTCATCATCTTTCTCTGATTATAAGTAGGCTGACGAACCCAATCTGCCTGAACAAAGATACATAAAAAATTCAAATAAAATTTTATACCATATATTTGGAGTTTGTATGCCATATGTACTCTTACCTACCTCAAGAAAGATGCATAAATCAAATACTATGAATGAATAAAATTTTGCCGAAGATGATCAAATGATGCTCTTAGTGTATTATTCTTCACTGACCACACACATGCCTCTCAGTTCTCTTGAGCATTCATTGTTTTACTGATTTTTCCTTTATGCCAAGTAAAACCATTTTTCAGAAGCATGCTGCCCTTAGGCTGTTCAACAGCTTTTTTCGTTAATTAAAATATATTCGTGATATATTTAATTCTTATATATTAATCAGAAATTTACTGGTCTTAAGTGGTGTTTTGTAGATCCATAATGATGTTAAATCACAAATGCTAGGGCTAGTAATCAAAAAATATATTGTGGAATAAATAGACATCTAAACACTCTGAACGTTAACTGCTTATATTGTATTCTGTTTTTAGTTTTGAATGAGAATAGATTATTAGAAGCAAGTTATGAGTTAAATCTTAAAATTAAATATACTAATAGGAGTGAAAATTCTAATTCTAGTAGACCATCACAGACAGTAGTGCTGTATTAGTACTGTCCTCAATTGCTGTTTTGCCCCATAGGTAACTTGTCCTGTTTGTGCCCCTTCATATTATTCCCCCATTGGCATGTATCCTTGATGCTGGTGCTTTCTTGGTTCTTCCTAGGCATTTTGGATGCTGTGCTGGGAACTTGTTTTATTTAAGCCTCCTGTTTCTAGTAGGCCTCTTGTAACACTGTGAGATGCATTATCCAAAGAAGCAGGAAATGCATCATCACCATCAGGTGAGGTGAAAATCCAGGGCTCTCATTTGACTTTTTTTACCTCCCCAATGAAGATGGCTCCTTACTGCTGTCGGGTGACACTGAGGCTTCCTCCCTTAGACTTTTGCTGAATCTAGTATATGAGTCTTTGTAAGAGATAGTAAGTACTTCAATTTGAAGAATATCCTTTGGAATAGCAATTAACAGATAATCATAAAAATATTGAAGAGCTACATTTTTAATATATTTTTTATTTATTTTATTGGTACATTTTAGATATATGTAATGATCACCTTCATCATAGGGAATTTGTACCTGCACATAATATATCTAGATTCTTATTTTTTGCCCCATTCCCCTACCCTCCTTTCAACCCTTCTTCCTCTCCTTATTTACAAAAGCTTTATTTTCATTTTTTTCCTTCTATTCCCTTCTTTTTTTTCTTTCCCCTTCCTTCTTTTCCCCCTCCTGCCTTCCTTCTTCCTCTTCTCATTTGAAAATTTTCTTCCCATTTCCCACATCTATTATACATTTTTTGGTCCTTATTTACATATTTGGTTTCTCACACTAGAGAAACAATGCAGTATTTAATCATGTACGTCTGATTTATTTCACTTAAGAGTGTGGTCTTAAGGTGCATCCATTTACCTATAAATGCCTCAAGTTTAACTTTCTTTATAGCAGAATTGTACTCTATTGTATAGAAATACCACATCTTTATCCATTCATCTGTTGATGGGCGTTTGGACTCTTTCCAAGATTTAGCTTTTACAAATTTTGCAGCTATAAACATGGATGTGCATGTATCCCTATGGTATGATGCTTTTAATTCTTTCCGGAAAATACCAAGAAGGGGAATAACTGGGTCCAATGGAACCTCTACCTCTAGTTTTTTGAGACATCTCCACACTGGTCTCCACAGTAGTTCCACCAGTCTACATTCCCACCAACAGTGGAGAAGGCTCCTTTACCCGCACATCCCTGCCAGCATTTGTTATTGGCTGATTTCTTGATAACACACCAAACTAAAATCTAAATGGATCAAAGACTTAAATATTAAAATAGAAATCCTAAATCTGTTCAAAGATAAAATAGGTAGAACTCTTGAAGATACAGGTGTAGGCAAAGACTTTATGGAAAAAAAAATCGTATAGGAAATAATACAAAGAATCAACAAATGTCCATGACGTTTGTATTTCCTTTAGCAATTTGAGAAACGACCATCTAGCTTGAAAACTTACTGATTCAAAATCATGTGGAATTTTTTTATTTATTCAAATGTCTTCTTTTTTTACTGTAACAAGCGAGTTATTACTGCATTCTTTTTAATTGCAGTGTCACGAACTAACATGTATTACACAGTGTTTGGTATATTATGTAATTCAATTTGTCATTGACATAATAATTACATATGTGCAAGTTTATGGAATTCTGTGTAGTAATTTGATACATGCCTATAACATGCAGTGATAAAAACCGAGACAGTTAACATTTGATCTTAAAAAAATGTATCTTCTTTTCTGTCTTATGAAATATATACTAAATTGTTATGTATTAAACCTACCCTATGCCTTAAAATATTAGAATATTCTTCCTGTAACTGCATTTTGGTACTTATTACCTTACTTTATTTCTTCCTTTCTCCTTCCTCCCATTTTTAGCTTCTAGAGACCCCTGTTCTACTGTGCACTTCTATAAAATCAACTTTTTTTGATTCCACGTATGAGTGAGCATATATAACTCCAATGTAAATTTTATGTTATCAATCACAATGAATTGTTATCTTTAGAGTATTGTCTCACTACATTGTTTTTTAATTAGATTATATTCATCCTTGAAAACTTTTTACTGTTAGCTATTTACTGAAATTTTACTTGTTGAAAAATATTTTGGAGAGAGATGTGAAAAATTTAAATAACACTTCTCAATGCATCAAAAATATTTAAATTTAGTAAATCTTTTCTAAAAGTTAAAATGTATGAGAAAATTTATCTTGAAATAAAATGTAGACAGGCAAATTTGAATACAGAAAATCTAAAATAATAAACATAATAAAATAAAAATCAAACTTGTGAATTTTGCTTTAGAACATAAAAGTATAGAGGCAGTATTAAAATATTTGCTGATAAATAAAATAGAAATAATGTAACTTATAATTTGGGGAAGACATGACTAGACAATTTTAAGAAATTTCCTTTGGAGTTCATGTATTTATTTGGAAATCTTTACCCTCACTCCAGTGGATTTCCTTATTTGGAATTATCTTTAGAATCGTCTAAATATGTTACATATCATAATGTTATATATTTCTCCTTTGGAAATGGATTTGATTTTTCCAAAATGACCCAAGAAGCAAAGCCTTGAGAATATGTGGTTAAAAAAATGCCTCCACGGAGCTAAAGGTTATTGATAAAATAGACAAGATTATAATCTTTTTTCAAATGAGATGTGCACTCACTGACATATTCACATGCTGTTAGCTTAGTAGAAAGGAAAACATCTATCAGGGATATTTAGCTGATCCTGTGGAGGGACAAGAGGGAAGTATGTATCAAGGAAGCAAAATTTGAGCTGACTCATTATTCTGAAGTACTTGATTTGCAAAGAGCCGAAACAGTTCAAGGCAGAAGGAGAAGCATGGGAAAATGCATGAAGGCTTCAACAGTGATGTAGTTTTGAAAGAACTGAATGTAAAATGTTCTAGATGCAGAAGATATGAGCCATAAATATCAAGAGGCAAGCAGATTGAATTCTGAAAGGCTCAGGGATTGCGATGATTGGGGTTCACTAGAGGGCTAGAATAGAAATATCCCGCACAAGGTAGACTTGCTGTGACCACATGCAGAGGCTGGTGTGGATAAGCATAAAGGGCTCTATCCTGCACACTGGAGAGCAAGGGGATCCTGCCGAAAGTCAAAGGCCTGGAGCTCGCTGCAGAACCCTGTGTTGAGTCCGTATGGGAAAACCCTGTAGGGGTCTGCCCTGGAAGCCTGGAGGTAGGAGTCCAAAGGATATGGCAAAGCCTGGAGCTCCTCTGAAGAAGCAGAAAGGGAATCTTCCTTCTCTGCTCCCTTTTTGTTCCATCCAGGGTCCAAGCCTATTGATTGGTGCCACCCACATTCAGGGGCATCCTCCATCTTCAGTAGTCAGTCATCCGGACACAGCCTGAACTGCGCTAAACCGTCTGCTACCTGTTTGTTATTCAGGTTGGCATGATTGACTATTACAGGGATGCAAAATCATCCCATAACCAATGAGGAGAAACGGGTGTCCTTATATAGAGGAGGATTTATAGTTTAAGGCAATTTAGAGGATTTTGAAGGAAGTGTATGAGGGCTGGGGATTTAGCTCAGTGGTTAGAGTGCTTGCCTAGCAAGCACAAGGCCCCGAGTTCGATGCCCAGCACCAAAAAATAAACAAATAAATAAATAAATAAAATGAAGTAAGTGTATGGAATGAGTTGGACTGTTATGAATAAAGTTTCTCAAGTTGATTACTGTCCCCCAGTATATTTAGATGCAATGTAAAATCCTCATCCTTAATCAGAGATGCCAAAGCTTTAGCCACCAAGTGCCAACAGCAACCCAAAACACACTCATTTATCACAAAGTGCCAACAATACAATTAAACCTCAACACCGAGGTTTTAGTTTAGAAAAAAAGCAACACTATATTAACATCTTTTATTTTAAAAGAAAAACACAATAACAGACATACCATAGGTTTGCCACCACTGTCCTAAATGCTTTTCCATACCTTACATGCTTTCTTAGTAAGAACTACTTCATGAAGTCTTCACATATTAGGTCACATTTAAGGCCATGAAAAAAATCTTCCAGAATTCTTAACATTAAGAATAAATTTAGAAGACAAATTAAATATTATTGGTAGAGAATTGGCACACTTTCAAGATTTATATGAATATTAAGAAAATACTCTATGTATTCATTTTAGTTTGGTGACTAGTATTTGGATTGACAAATTTTAAAGATAATTTTAATTTTTTCTGTAGTTACAGTATACATTACATCCATTTTAATAGATACTTCATCTAACAAACAAAACTACTACAAATAAATGAAAAATGTATGTTCATAAAGAGTATTTCTATTTATTTAAAAATATTGCAAATAAAATATTATTCTTTCATTTCCAAAATCTTTGCAATTTTTTACAGGGAGTGAAACTTCTAAATTTTTTATTATTAGATTCAATGAGAGAAAAAAATGAGTTTTTACTTTAAAATATTTCAGATGCGTTACAGTTTATCCAAACAGTACACTCCACTTATAGTACTACAAATATCAATAAATGTTGCATCATTAAGAACCTTTTAGTAAAATTACAACTCTGATTTCTTACAGAGTCCCAAATAATCATTTTGGCAATTATAATAAATGTATGATTGCTGCAAAATCTTTGAAAAATATTTCAGAATATAGTGCAAAGTTGAGTCATCAACAGGTTTTTTCTCAGGTAATATTATTAAAGTTCAAGAATTGTGAAGGAGGGTAGAAATGGAGTTGCCTGCCTTCCATCCTTCTTTCCTTCCTTCATTCTTTCTTTGTTTCTTTCCTCTCCTTTCTTTCCTATTTAATCTTTTAAGTATGTCTCCACATTACAAACACTCTATGGGTTAGTTACGCTACAAACCACAAAGATTCCTCCGTAAATCACCTCATCAAATGTATGTGGAGTTTATGCTTTCACAGTCTTCTTTCTTATATACAAGAGACAAAATGATGAAAGTATAGTTAGGATTGGACAGAGGTTTCTCTGAGCCTGTTTTACTGTTACTTTAGATAATATCTTGACAAAGTGATTGCTAAGGCTGTTAAAAAACATGAACAGAAAAAGGCAGAGAGATTCTCATCTGGGAAAAATGTCATTCCCATCTGAGGCCATCCTCTACAGCCCTGGGTGATATGTCCACTGATTACTGTCATTGTGTGTACTCTCATCCTCCACCAGCGCCTCAGACTTGGTTCTCAACCTCACACCAGCAAGGGCTAGGACAGATCCCTGGAAAAAGGATTTGGGGCAGGTTAATTTCATTACTGACTCTCATTTTTCACAACTTCCTACATCTGTTTCCTTGGACAATGCCCTCCCACATTGACCCTGGACATGGTATTTTGCCTTTATTTATTAAAATAGCAATACTGAACTTGACCCACACAGAAACATGAAAGTACACTTTTACTCTTTTACTTCTACTTTCTCTCTTAAACACAGTCAGTACCCAAGCTAACCTTTTGGAATGACGAGGTGGCTATAAAGGAGAGCTGTGTGAATAATCTGAAAGCAAGAGCCCCCAGTCAAGGTACTACAGAGATGCGTGAGCAAGCCTGGTTCAGATGAGCAGAACTCCTGAGCTAATAAACACAAATGTGAGAAATTATGAATGGTGGTTGTTTATGTCTGCACTTTTGTTACTAGCAAAAGCAGGTGTGATACAGAAGTGTTCCCTGAAGTGTTACATAAGGTGCTAATTTCCATGGACTCAGCCTCTGAATCTCTAGACTCAGGTAGTGAGCTGAAACTTCCAGTCACTTGAGCAGTAGATATGAATTGCATTAATGTCCCTTGTCTGAAAGTGTGGTAGTGGCTGACCTTCCAAAATCTCTATGGAACAGCAGCATTTGACTCATTTAAAAAAAATGAAGAGAGGGTGGAACAGACTAGAATAGGGAAAGAGGAACAAAAATAACTAGACATCTCTAAATTAAAAAAAATTAGATAATTTTTAATTTTCAAATCAGGTAATTATTTGTGATTATCAATCAAGTTAAAATTTAAAACAGCAATCTATAAAAAAGCAGAGGCAACCTAAATGAATTGACATTTTAAACACAAAAGTTCAGCAGCAAACCCACATCAAATAAAAATATAAAACTTTAATTTTTTTATCTTTATGTAATTATTTTGTGAGGTGTGTCTAGACAGAAATAGATATATTAATATAATGATTTCTTCTAAAATATACTTTTGTTTTTATCATTGAAAAAAATGTTTAAAAACAAATACTAACTCGGAATTCAAGAACAACCCACAGCATCCAAGCTGTGGCATGTAAATAGAATTTCAGATTAAAAGAAATCAGAACTCTTTGTGGGAAGATGGCTAGTTTTGAATCTGGAAACAAAATGTATAAGATGATACTGACAAATCTTGCCATAGTAGAAAATAGCAGAAAGTAAGGAAGCTAGCAAAGCTAGGCTCAGGTTATCAAGATATTTCACAATGTATCAATCAATAGACTCTGTAGATAAATTGAAGAGACTTACACCATTAAAAAAGATATTTTTCATTTTAATTAGTTTAATAAATGCAGTTACTCAAATACCCAATAAATATCATTAAATCGGTGGCATTATAATGAAACTTAAAGTTAAGAAGTGGTGTGCTACAGAATTTTGTAAACTTTCTACTCCTGCATAACAAATTACCACAAATGTAATGGCTTGAAACAACATTTTTAAAAACCTTATTGCTTCCATCTTACAGTCACGATTCTGAGCACTGCTGAGAGGTGTCTTCTGCTCAGGGGAGAGTTGCACTATGTTACACTCAAAGGGTCATCCAGGCTATGTCCTCATTTTGCATTTTAATTGTGGAAGAATCTATTTCCAAACCCATTTGGTTCGTTGGCAGAATTCATAATGCCTATAAAACTTCATTTCCTTGGAGATAAATCTGAAGTCCCCGCTTTTTGCTGTCGTTCTCGGATGCTGGAGGATGCCCAGAAGTCCTTTCCATCTGGACATCTGCAGAATGGCTGCTTAGTTCATCAGACCTGCCAAGAGGAGTATCCCATGCCAGTCTGCGCAGGCGAAGCTGTGTACAGTTTAACAAACCCTAAACACAGCAGTGACTTTCCACTCCCTTTGCTTTTGTTCGGATGAAAATCACAGAACTCAAACTCAAAATGAAAGGATTATAAAGTGTACAGGAATTAGGTCAGGGAATCACTTTAGGGGGTAAAGATTGATTGGACAATGAGTAGCAGAATGGTGGCACATAAGAGGAGTGAGTTGTAATGTTCTAGAACACAATAAGGACACCATAGTTCACAAAATTTTATTATATATTTTATGAAGAACTACAGAAGAGAATTCTGCAGCCTCTAAATGCCCCCAAAATGATAAATTTTTTAAATGGCTCTAGGCTAATTACACTGATCTGAATGTCACGAAATGTATATGCATGTATCAAATAGTCATGTCACATAAGCACAGAGTTTTATGTCAATAACAAGTATATTTTTATAAAATATATTTTAAATTTATTAAAATCTATGAAATAACTTTTGAAAATGATTATATCATTTTATGTTGTCATCAGCAAGCCTTCCCAACATTTGGTTTTATCAGTCTTTTTCATCAGAGTCACTTAGAAGCACACATTTGTATCACTTAGGGTTTTTATTTTACATCTCGCTGATGACTAAATGAGGCTTACTCGCTCCTGACCTGTGACTGGTCCTTCCTGTAATTTCTCAGCATAATATATGAATATATACAAATATACGTAATCTTAATTTTGTTAGATTTTTTAAATTAAATTTTTGTTAATGCTTTCTAATAATTCAAGGAAATCCTCTATTTGTCCCAAATAAAAAATGATATTTTCCAATATTTTACTTTAAATCTTTATGGTTTCTAAGGTTCTAAGTCACAGACCTGTCTAAAAATAAATTTTGTGTATACTGTGAGGAATGTTGAAGTCTTATTGTTTTTCATACAAACATTTTCCTTATATAAAATCCACAAAGAAAATTTCTCCAGGCTAAAAATGTACAGTGTTAAATAATTGAGTCACTAAAATAATAGTAATATTGATAGTGGTAATAAAATGAAGGCAAGCGACACTAAACATAAAAGACCAGTTAGAATGCTATTGCAATAAGCTAAGAGAGGACATACGGTAAATGTTATTTCTGTGTAAAGGGCGATGTATATAAACCCTTCAGATAATTCAGTGGTAGAATCTGAGGACACACATTTGGAAGATATATGGGTCTGCTGCCACCTTCAGTGTCTTTTTCAGTGCTGTAGCAGATTACTGTATGCTAGTGTCACATGTGCTGTCATCAATAACTTCTCCTTTTCTGCCCCAATTTTAGAAAGCCGCAATGTCTCTGTGCAGCAGACTGAAAACACCAAAGAGTTAAAATGCCTACTCTGTAAGAGCAGCTTTAAACTGAAAACTATAGGAGACTGATGCAAAAATAACCCATCTCCCTTATCCCCTTCACCCTGGAGAGCAGATAAAACAGAACCTTACGTTTTGCACCAGTTTCCAAAGTTTCCCAATAGAACAATTGCTAGAAGCCAACAGAAGACACTGCTGTGATACAGCACCTTGATCACTGACTTTCACTCTCAATATCCCTTCTTCACACTCACACACTCACAGTACTTTTCAATTAAAATCCTTCTCTCGATTTCTGGTCTCAGAGATATATTTTGACAATCTGGAGTAAAAAACAGTGACATTTAGTAGACTGGAGATTATAGGACAAACTTATCTACACTGGTAATTATACTTACTTGAAAAGTAAATTAACTGATATGCTTAACAGAATTAAAAATAATCCAACCAGAAAAATACTGAAAGTGTGAAAAAATAGTTACTTGAGTTCATGAGATTATCAAACTGTCTTTAAAGGTACAGAAAATGTGTGAGTATGTGGAATCAATAGTGGGATAATACATATTTTCATAAAATACAATTTTGTTTGTATTTAATGATTTTGTTTCATTGTATTTTTTCTTTCTTCCTTTTTTTTTTTTTTTTTTGAGACAGGGTCTCACTCCATTTTGAACTCATAACCATCCTCCTACTGCAGCCTCTCGATGCTGGGATTACAGATGTTGAGCCCTCATGCCCAGCTATACTTAATTATTAAATTTAGTAAAATCACCTGTAAATAAATACAATTATGTGCTAAATAACTGCAAAGGTACATTGCTATTTATACCTAGAGAAATAATATTAGTACTTTATCCAATTTTTACTTGCAATCTTGGTATAATAGAACTCAAAGTAATTTAAATAACCTCAGTAATTCAGAAATGCAAATTGTTTAATCAACCCCTACATTTAAAAATGCATGAGATACATTTTATAGCCAAATGCAAATAAAAAATTTAATTTGAAATGTCATTCCAAAGTCAAATTTTATCTTATTGAATATAAGCATGAAGAGAAGAACATATTGTAACGTTTCCCAAAATCAACTCTAAGGACTTCTTCGGAAGTTCAGCAGATATGTTGGTATAACTGACCCTTTAACAGGATGATAAAATAAACCAAAATGTTGAGTTATGCAACAATTTTTCCACTTCAAACATTTGTCACATGCATACTACTTTTATTTTCTTTTAATTTTACCTCTATCCTATATCTGATGGACATGTTCTGAAGTAGTGAAAGATCTAAAGTGAAAATCCACAGTGCTCCAACTTTGTTATTTTTTCCCCAAAGATCCTCAGAAAGATTAGGTTGAGTCATCCCTGGATTTTTTTGTTTGTTTTTTGTCTCCTTCTAGAATCACACCTCAGTTGCTCATGATATACTAAGATACTGAAATACATACAGCAAATTAATGTGGTTTTCAGTAACAGAGTTTCAGAAGAATAGGAAGTATGTCTCAGCCTTCATTATGTCCAGACTGAAAACCATTACATAACCAGCCAAGATGGGCAATATAATAGTTCTCTGCTTTACAAAGGCCCTCAGAGACTGAGTCAGTGTGTAATATTATGAGTCAAGTGCAATATTTAGTAAAAACAATCATATTTCTCCTCGACTTGCTAATTTCAACCCAAGCATCCACCATTTTCCATAAGTTTTCTTTTTTCTTTTTTTTTTTTTGGTGCCGGGGATCGAACTCAGGGCCTTGTGCTTGCAAGGCAAGCACTCTAATCACTGAGCTAAATCCCCAGCCCCCATCCATAAGTTTTCTAAAAGCAGTACTTACTTTTGCAATTAAAAATTTGAGATTTTTCACTTTAGCACGAGTAGAAGGCAATAGGTTTGAACTTTTTCTTCTCCATTTTTTAAAATACAAAACATTTGTATACTGGGTCTATAGCTCTAAAGTAATTTTTGATGATGGCATTTCGATATTTAAAAAGTAGCATGTAAGTTATAAAGTAAAATGTTAAAAAAAATGAACATATTGTCTGGAAGACTGACCGAATCATGAAGAGTTTTGTGTCTCTGACCTACTCGTTGGCTAGCACCCTACCATCTGTTGACTTCCTACCTCCTAACCTTTTATGTAGAATATCATTTTTCTTAGTCCTGGAACTTCTTTATGAATATCATATTACAAAGTGTTGCTTGTTATTTAACTTTTCCCTGAGAGTCTCATATCTGATACTAAAACATTGATGTATAGAGTTGTATGTGCTTTATTTTCTCTGATATTTATCATTGTGTAATTAAACTACGCTGTGGTTACAGTATGGTTTGAGGTTCCCTGAGGTTCATGTGTTAGATACTCAGTCCTTAGTATGGCAGAGCCGAGAAGCCGTAGAACCCTTCAGAGTTGGGCAAAAGCAAGGAGCTGCTTGGAGGAGCTGCTTTCCCAGATGATTCCAGAGCTTCTTAAGGAATCCTTGACTTCTTGTGTGAGTTCTTAAATTTAAATGAAATAAATCAGACACATAAGTTTAAATATTTCATTATTTCTTTTACATGAGAAACCCAAAGTGTAAATAAAGTACAAAATAAGAGCTAGAATAGGAAATAGGGAGATAAATCTTTTGTATATGGGAAGGGGACCAAGAGGCAGAGGGGAGGGAGGGGACACACATAAAAAGAATTAAAATGTATTGTACATGTACCAACTCTCCATGGTGAATAGAATCATTACTATGAAAAGATAATAAAAATAAAATAGCAAGACAAATCACTGAATCACGCTGGGTCTTTTTATTCAAGAGGTAATCTCTTCCAATCATAGGCCCACTTACCATCCTACTGCCATAATTAGCTATTAAACTCTCGCTAAAGACCAGACCAGGGGACCCAACTGATTTTTTATTTTGAGTCTCTGGAACTGTGATCTACAAAGTTAATCCAAGCATGGCATTTTATTATACTGACAGAACAGGCGAAAAAACAACACCACTATTTATTTTCCATTAATCTCTCATCAAATATTTTTGTTTTGTTTTGTTTTTTCTCATCAAATATTGATGTCAAATATTTGTAATATATTTTTTCTATCATAAATCTTATTGCTGTAAACATTTTAAGTGTCTCCAAGAGTACATGTCTATACAATAAAGTGACATTTACATAAACTTTAAATTAATAATATTGGATATCTTTACCATATAATCTAAATTATTATTTTTCCGATATATGCTCAATTTTGGAATTTCCAAATATTTTTAATCTAATGTGTGCAAGCTACATCTCATATTAGTTTCATTTTACATTTCCATGATTTTCTGCTTCTGTTAGTAACACGTTATTTTAGACCCCAGTGTAATATAGTTCATTAATTACTTAAGTTTTAGTAATCACATTTGCTATCATTGAACTTTTGTATCTAGTGAAAGCAAACTGCGTCTAACTTACTTGGGTGACTCATAGCATGATTGTTTGTCCTCTGCCTTGCACTTGTTCCTGGTTTCAGTTAATAATGGATTTTCTTTCTGTTTGTGGGTCAGGAAGGCTTAAAGCATCATTTCCCTTTATCTTCCCCACTGAATAGTCCCTGCCATGCTTTACCCCTGTGTCTGTAATGTGAAAAACATCCGTCCTACCTAAATTACCATTCAAGTGTAATACCTTTTTTATTTAACCCTGAGTGCATGACTGCTTCCTTTAATCCTACTCAATCTACCCTGAACAGAGAAATATCTAAAGGAGAATTTATGGTCCCAAGCTTCAAACACTATTTCTCAGTGTACCTGGAAATGGTTTCAAAATTGATGTTCACTGAAGTTTTAGATCAAAATTGAGTATAGATAAAGCCAAGGTCGTGACTAGTCAGCTCACAATTATTTCTATAAAAGCTTACATAGAGAGAGTCGCACTGCTGTGCTTTGTGTCTCAAATGATGAATTAACACGAGAACTCAAATTAAAGTATTAGGAAATATAAGCCCATGATCTAGCCAAAATTTATTCAGGCATAGCCTCACCAATTAAACCACTAAAGTGATATGACAGACAGGTCAGCCAGGTTTACAGGATATCTAGGATTCAAAAAGTAGCGGATTTGGGTGAGCATACATAGAATAAAGTGATAGAGTAAAGCAATAATTTATGTGTTTTAGAATAGAGATTCAAAAATGTTTTCATGGGCTATCTAGAAAGTTTTTATTATACTCTGCAGCTCTTTGGCACTAGAACATTTACCACTTTTATAGACCTTATGTAAGTATTTAGTATTCATCTGCATCCTGCCCGCAAATCCATAATTTCCAGTGCATAAAGATTAGGATAGTAATATACAAATTTAATATTCTCTGTGAATGCAGAGGAAATATTATACCTTGACCCCATTATTTAATATATAAAGGAACAAGAAAAATCACATTTTTTGTATATAGTGTATTTTTTTAAATTTTACTTCACTTACAGTAATATCTATAGAAACATTTATGCAAAGTTCAAATTTATCTCACATTTTAATGAGATGGCAAAGAATCATTTTGTCCTAAATTTTAAAAAACTTGTGCTCTATAGCTTATAAAAATAGGAAAGGCAAATTAGGATACTTACATATAATTTCCTCATAATTTTTGAATTATTTCACATTTCAACATTACTATCACAGAGAATAATCATTAAGAAAATCCAATGTTGTCTCAGTTTTCGTAATTCTTCACCACATTTTTCCTCAGAGCATATCTGGCAGCTTCCTAAGAAGTGTGGTGCTTGACTCATTGCGAAAACTTATCTACCACGTATTTGTCTGACACATGAAGTGTGAAAAAAATCATTCCTGACTTTTTAAACCCAGGTTTGAGATATAGATCAGGAAGAGACGAGGCTTAGGCAAGACCATAAAAACAGTAGTGCAAAGGCGGAGGAGGAGAACCCAACAAAAATGATCAAATCAAAGCAGCCTAACATTCATTTTCTTCTCCTATAACAAATGTCCTCATATCAAAATAAGGGGAAAAAAATGAGGGAAAATATGAATGTAAAAATAGCAAGAAGGCAAGTGGAAAGTCAAATTCATTAAAATAAGTTAATTACCTAAGCATATATGCTTTTCCCAGATATTTAAAAAATAATATGTTTGGGAGAATTATCTCATGAAAATATGATATATTACATTTGACTTGTTATTGTGCCTGCCTCTTTCCACTACTTTAAGCCATTAAGGATAGCGTTTCAGGAGACTTTCTATCCCAAGGAGCCAAAAATTAACTGACACATGAATGTGTGTGGAGTACACTGATTATATATCATCATTAGTAATGCTTTCTTTGGTTTCATAAAAGTGACATCACAGCTACTCTTTAAAATGGAAAATAGAAAAGATAGTAATCATGTAAACACAACTTACTTGGACAAGAAAGTGCTGTATCAGAATGAAATAAAAACTTAGAATGTCTGATACCTACAAGGAAATTTTGCTGAAGGAAGTAGTTGAGGTCCACATACAATCTGACTTTAAGGAGCTTACAATCTACCCAATCAGACAGCAAGCAAAGTGGACTAATTCATCATTCCTGGAGCCCATTGAAAGTTAAAAATAACGAGAACATGATCAGCTCAGACTTTTCAAACATAATCATTGGGCTAGGTGGTATTTGAGATGAGATTTAAAGACAAAATTGATTTTAATGTGTACAATGTATTTCGTGAGTATTGAAAATTTTGAGAATATACCTTGGGACTAACTGCTATAAGATTTGAAATGCTAAAGTACTATTTTGTATTAAATTTATCTAGTAGCGTCAAGCTATTAAAAGTTTAGAAATAAAAGAATCAGGTGGTCTTATCACACAGATGAAAAATGTCACCTGTGATTCTCACTCGTTATACTCATCAGTGGTTTAGTCCACTGATACTGTTGGAAGGAGGTGCTTGGTTGGAAGACACAGGTCACTGGGAAGGTATATTCTTTTTTGGGGGTAGGTGCTGGGGATTGAACTCAGGGCCTTGTGTTTGCGTTCTACCACTTGAGCTAAATCCCCACCCCTGGGAAAATATATTCTTATCTCCAACTCTCCCGCTCACTTGCTGCTTCCTGGCTGCCATGGACTAAGTGGTTTTACACTGTCCTTCTGCCCTGTCATTCCTGTATCAAAGTAATCCAACCATGGACTACATCCTCTGAAATCTGTGCAATGAAATAAAGGTCCTCTCCCTTAAATTGTAGGGATCCAATATTTTTCCCAGTGACCAGAAAGTGACTAATACAGATTCTCAGACATACATATTTTAGAATAATTACCAAAGACCATCGCATACAGAGGACTGTAATAACATTTGCAAGATGACAAGAGACAAGTTGTGGAAAAACACACCATGACAATATTATGACTGGATGCAAGTACCTATGGTACAATGCATTGGGAAATGAAAAATAGGAGAGTTAATGTAGGTACAGCATTAAGTGATTTATTAACTAACTGAAGAGGAGAAAGAGGCATTGTAGATTAATCTGAGAATACGAGTGCAGATTACTAAAAGACATATAGACAAATAAGACTAATAAGCTAATAAGGAAAAGATGTTTGGGAAATTTTAGCATTTGTGCTAGCAAAGCAAGCACAGATGTTTGGGAAAGAAAATTATGTGAATATAATAAATTGGCAATGATTTCTTAGATCATAAAGGATGCTGGATAGATAACTAAAAAGGAATAATAGAAAAATGATTTGCACATATATTTTTAATTTAATCTCTATGTAAGAATAAATATTGCTGATGGAATACTGGGTATGTTAAAGAAGAAATGGATATTTTTATTTAAAAAAATCACTGTGTTTTATTTGATAGAATTCCTGAAAATTATTTTCTTTCATGAGTAAAACTTCTTTCTAGCTGATTCATTTAATAACAGTGATTCTGCAGTGAAGACATTGTTTCTAAAGATCTGAATTGTTATTTTCTCTACAATTTACATAACTTGATAAAAATGATTAACAAAGTAAATTGAATAATAATTTCATAAATTTTCATTATTATAATTTCTAATTGTTGTCTCTCAGCTAATGGTCATCTTAAACAACAAAAATTAAAGACACATGGTACTCATTTGGACTATACAAAATTACATCTGGTAAATGTTTTGCATTATATACAAAAATGTTAATTATTTAACATATCAAATCTGTATTTATTACCATTTGGCCTGTGTTATTATGCATGATGGCACCCTTTTGATTGACATCATTTATCATTAGCAATTTCACAATTGAGATTTCTGTCCAAACATGCCTGACTGCCACATAGAAATTTCTACCCCTTCCCTTTTATTTATTAATGTTTCATTTAACATATATTTATTAAGTATTTACTAGAATAAAAAAATTCTCTAGGGAGAGGGAGATACACAGCAAATGAAATAATTAGGGCCACTGACTTTACAATGCCTAATGTCACTTGTCATCCATCACCTATTTTAAGTGTATTCTAAGTCCTATAATTCTACTTGGCTTCAGCCAGAGAAATTTGGGAATTCAAACTTAAAAATTCAAAGTTAGGCCATGCTCTGACATTTAGTATGAACTCATTCTTACTTTTCATCTAAGTCTAAACATGTGCAATAATTGGATAAAACATTCTCACTAGATTTGCTATAGATTACAGTTCTGATATGTGGGTTATGATGATGACAAATTGCCTAGTTTACATTTTGGGGACTTGCAGGCCACTTTTGTTGAAACACTGATTCTCTTGAGCCTGAAGATGTTTGATGGATGAGTGGAACTAACATGATCATGTCAACATTTCATAAAGGAACGCTGGTAGTTCTTAAAACAATTTAATCCCTTTTAACGACTTAATCTTTTAAACCAGATCTTATAATGGTTCACTGAGGAATCCTGACCAAGAGAATATTATCAGATCCTAAACTACTGCAAAAACTTGTATGTAAACTTTCTTCTCTCTTTTTTTTCACAGAGCATATCTTTTATTCACTCAAAAGGTATTAACTACCGTCCAATTAAACCCTTGCTTTTGGTTTATAATTCTTGGTATGGTCTCATTTCTATTATTTCTATATCAAAAAAACTTTCATCTCAGCTAGTAAGTCCATTTTCCCTAATACATCTTGTTTTAGTTGATTTTCTATCATTATGATGAGATACCTAAGAAAATCACTGTTAAGGAGGAAAGACTTATTTTGGCTCACAGTTTTAGTTTTTTCAGGCCATGGTCACTTTGCTTCGTTGTTTCTGGCCTGCAGTGAGCCAGAATGTCATGGTGGGGAGTGTTAGTACAAGATGCTTGCCTCATGGAAGCCTTCTCAAAGTAAAAAGCAAGAGGAAGGGGTTGGGGAATAGATAAACCCTCAAGGAAAGGCCTGCAATGACCTAGTTCCTCCAACTAGGCCCAACCTCCTAAAGTTTCTACCACCTCTCAGTAGTGCATTAAGATGTCAGATGAGGTTAGGACCTTTATGATCCAGTCCCCTCCCAAAGACCCCATCTCTCAACAGAGCTACATTAAGGGCCAAACCTACAACACATGAGATTTGGAGGTCATTTCAGATCAAAGGTATAAAAGATCCGCAGATTTCACCTGGCTCTCAGTTATCTGTAACACTGTGTACTGCTGACCTACTTATCTCAGTCCCGAGAGAGAGAATATACTCACACACATCAAGTTACATGAAGCACATCACTTACAGATAGGCAGCAAGGGACAGAAGTAGCCTAAATTTCATTATAAACTCGATTTAACTGTCAATACTAGCTCCAGAGTACTATATTTGAAATTCAGCTGCTTGTGCAGCAAAGTAAGTTATCAGTATCTGTATCCAATCTGTAACATCTTAGTGTGGACTTTGAAAGTTTTGTGCTGCAATAAGAAGCATGAACATTTCAATACAAGTGCCCTCCTCATAAATAAGGTTGAAAATTGGAAAAGTGAAAACCGGATAGGTACTAATTTACGGATAGAAAAGCCCAGAAATTCCAATATGGTATTGTGCAGTTGCTTCTGTGACAGTTAACTTTAATTGTGTCAAATTGATTGGCTGAAGAAACAGAGTATGAATAAAGCACAGTTTTGGGTGTGGCTGGACGATCATGACCTTGGAAGCTTTTTATGGTCCCAGACCTCTTCCTCTAGTCCTGTTCCCATCCTCTGAGTGGCTTTAGTTATGCTGGAAAGGCAGCCTGGATATGTGAATCAATTCAGGATGTCTACATTTCATAGTCATTTTCACTTTGGGGCAGAGTAAGAAGTTGCATGGTGTCAGACCTGGTGAATAAGGTGGATGAGAACACCCCAAAATGTTTTTGGAGACCTGTTGGATGTCCTCAATAGCAGCATCTTTATGCCATCTTACAAAGACACTCAAGAAATAGGCCTTCCAAAACTCTTAGAAAGTAGCAAGCATGATGTTGTAAATGCATTCAAAGCAAAGGGGTCTGTGTTGAGGGGGATTAATGGCAATATATCTTTTATTATAACATTTAAAACAATTTAAACATTCACCGTATGTTCTGACCACACTTCATATTTTGCATAGGGAGGAGGTGAAAGATAC
Source organism: Hystrix cristata (assembly GCA_004026905.1). NCBI lineage: Eukaryota > Metazoa > Chordata > Mammalia > Rodentia > Hystricidae > Hystrix > Hystrix cristata. Next base: position 105,752 of record PVJO010002156.1, on the reverse strand, counting down.
CTTGATAGCATCTTAGAAATCAATAAGACCCCACCATTGCAGGCTCAAGCATGTAACTGTTAAGCTTTCACTTATGAAGAAACCCACTGGGCCATATGCTGAAGAAAGTCTTTCCGCAGAATTGGTTCTTGGGATTCATTTCACTGTGTTCAGCCATCGAGGCACTAACAGGCTGCTAAAGACGTGGTCTAAGGGGGCCTGATTATAGCTTCCACTGAGGGCAGACTTGGGCATTATCCACAGGATGCAAGAGGTGGGTTAAAGAAGGTTCTATCTAGACTTCAACAGAGTGCCTTGGAGGTCAGACGAGGAACCTCTGCGGGGACAGTTCACAAATCTTCAGGAATGAGGCTAAAGGTATTGTGAATTCCTTGGTTTGTTAGAGATTCCAGGAATGTGGAAGGTCTACTGGGAAAAACTATAGGCAGTGAGTAGAGCCGGCCCAAGAGAGAGGCCATGTGGGCTGCAATTAGCGAGCCAGTAGTTGGAACTACCCAGTCCTTTTGGAACTTATATAGTACCACCTTATGCTCTAGATGCTGTGCATGGACATACAGGGCTTAATGTTTGGCTTGCTGGATTTTGGTCTTGCTTTGTTTGATTCTTTTCTAACCTCTTAGTCTTCCCTTTTAAAATGGGAATGTTTACCTTGTGCCATTGTGCCTAGGGATTATATAACTTGTTTTTTACTTTTGCTGACATTGACAGCTAAGGGCTCGCGTTGAGGCTCTAAAGAGACTTTGTATTTTACTTTTGAAAAATGCTGAGATTGTTGAGAATTCAGGGAAGGGATTTTGCATTTTCAGTTGTATATAAGATAGCTGCATTATGTTAGGAAGAATTATACCCTTGTGTTTATTTGAAGAGTAAATGCTGTCTAAGAAAATATGGGTGCCAAGTTAAGAAGTGGTGAACTGTTATGGTTAACATTAATTGCATCAACTTAATGGGCTTAAAAATGAGCAGGCAATTAGTAATGCAGATTTCTAGGTTTGACTGGGTGAATTCTGGAGAAATGTCTTCAGCTACTGTTCATGTTCTCTTTCCCTTTTTTTGTGGTACCCTGCTCTGCTTTACAGCTGCCATGAAACAAGCAGTTTTGTTCCACCAGACCCTTCTTTCATAATGTGTTTTTGCAGTTATATGATCATGGACTGAATCCCCTTAAAACATGAACCAAATCAAACTTCTCCTTTAAATTGTGGAAATCTGCTATTGTGTCTCAGCCATAGGAAAGCAAACGAATATAGATGCCTATGGATAATGTACTTTACAAGAAGCTAGAAGGAGAGATTTGACAGTTATCACCATAAAGAAATGATCATATTTGAGGAAATAGATATATTTAACCTAATGTAAATATTATACAATATAAACATGTATCAAAACATTGCATTTATCACCATTAATATTACAAGTTTTACATTTTATATCAAAATATATTTTTAAAACTTTAACTCAAATTATAAGTTTTTTAAATTTTTTTTCCAATAATACATTTCTTACCAGAACTGGTCAAGCAAAAAAATCTTGTTTCTGTCTCTTCATTATATGCTCTTAATATTAACAATTTATTTAACTTCTCAAGCTTTATTTAATATATCGATGGGGAAATAAAACCTCTCTGGATTCCTCAGTGCTGCCGGAAATCCCTAGTTTTCTAACTCTTTTCATGTGTTAAGAATCAGATCTCTAACTGCCCTTTGTCTAGTTAAATTGCTCTCATTGTAAAGGGTAATAAACTTCCTCTCATATCAAGGAAAGGGTCAACTGTTTAAACCAGAGTAAATCTTTAAATTAAACCAAAGGTACTAGGAGGAATGACAGGGGTGTCTCCTCAAGCATTTCTATGTCAATATTAGTGAAGCCTCAGAACTTGGCACATCTCAAGTTTTTCAAGGCTGGGAGGCAAGTGACTTTCTGGCTTCTTGAGAGATTTTATTTACACACCAAAGGGTTGGCTTTAAGAGTCCAGGCCATTCCAGCACCAAGGAGGCTCTTTTGGGAGAGGAATAGGGTAGCTGCCTCCTTTCTCTTTAAGGACAGTAAAATCATTTTTCTTCACTCTTAAATTCTGGTGTATCCAGTACCTAAATAGGAAAAAATTCCCATCAGTTCTCATCTCATTGTCCCTGGAATAAGGTGTAGGACAACGAAGGAATGACACATTATTATGCACTGTGAAAAATTTGATAAGAGATATATCTGGGTATTGTTTATTTTATATATATATAAATATATATATATATATAAATATATTATATATATATATAAATATATTATATATATATATAAAATCTGGGTATCATTTATTTTCATATATATTATATATAGTACTTATTTTTCTACAACTGTATCAAATAATTCATAGAATCTGACTTTACAAATTTTACTAGTCTTATAATAATAATAAATTAAATTCTTTACACTTCGGTTATTAAATTACTTGTGAAACTATCAGCCAGTACCACCCTAAATGTTAACACATGTTTTTGCTTTATTGGATTTTTTTTCAAATTTCACTTGCGGTTAACATTTTTTATTATCAATTATCCAAACTTGTGCTACTTTAAATTATTTTAAATATGTTCTTACACCATATAAACTATTAACTTTTTGTAGATGTTCTGGGTAAATCTTAAAATTAAAATTCCTAATTAAAATATAGTCAAATAGTAGGAATACACAAACACACACACACACACACACACACACACACACACACACACACACCCCACATATACAAACACACTTTTTTCCCTCTCAGGTCTAGCTTTAAAAAATTTTCTTTTTTTTTTTAAGGTTAAATTTTCTCTTTTTTTAATTTTATTTCAATGGTACATTTTAGATGTGCATATTGATAACATTCATCACAGGGAATTTGTACCTGTACATGATATATCTTGTTGCTTCTTTTTTTCCCATTCCCCTCCCCTCACCCCCTCCTCCCTCCCTATTTACAAAAGATTTGTTTCATTTTTTTCCTTCCATTTCTTATTTCTCTTGTCCCTATGTTCCTTTCCCCCTCCCTTGCTCCCTTTCCCATTTGGACATTTTCTTCCCTTTCCCAATATAATACATTTTAGTCTTTATTTACACTTCAGTTTCTCACACTCTTGAGATTCTACCTCACTCCACAAAGAATGGCTGTTATCAACAAATCAGCCAATAAAAAATGCTGGAGGGGCTGTGGTGGGAATGTAGACTAGTACAACCACTATGGAAATAAAAAAATTTCTTGATGGAGGTAACAAAAATTTTATTTTTCTTCTTCATGCATTTTACTTAGCATATATCTATCTTAATTTTATATACACAGTTTAAGTATGTCTTAACTGAAATTCTGGGGAATATAAATATTTTGAATAACCATAATTTCTGATTTTGGAATATTTACATATACATAATGAGAAAGTTATCTCGGAGATGGTACCCAAGTATAAGTAAATCGTTTACTTATGTTTCACATACAACTTATACACCTAGTAAAATGGTAATTTTATGGAATACTTGACCTTGCCTGTAGTTTGTGACATAAGGTCAAGTTTAAAATTCTCCTCTTGTGGCATCATGTCAGCAGTCAAAAATGTCTAATCTTGGAGTATTTTGAATTAGAGATGTTCAGACAGAACATGTAACTTGTACGATGAGTGAGTTATTCTTTTTTAACTTGACAAGGATTTATTTCTCAAACAGTGTGCACTATGTGTTTTCCCCACAGACATGTTCCTTCATCTATGCAATATTTCCATGCCTCTTTCTCAACACTATTTTGTTTCATTTCTTTGTTTGGAGCTAGAGCAAAAAAAGCTTTCATTACTCTAGTTTCAGTAAATTTCAGAAAATCTTGCAGAAAGAATGTTTCTTCTTTTTCAATAAAATTGATTTAGATATTTTAACCTTTACTGTCTAATAAAGTTTTTATTCCTCAAAAAACTTTGCTGAAATTTGAATTGACTTTGCAGTATTTTCTACATCATTTTGATGGAATTACATATTAAAGAGGACTTCTTTACAGCTATTCTTTTTTCTTATAATTCATATTTTCATTATCTTGTATTTTAGTATGTTAATTTCTACATACATTAATTTCTACATACATCTTGCTACATACAAATTTTAAGTAAACAAATTTTTACTTAAAATTTGTTTTCTACTAAGTATTTTGGGGGACATTTCTATTGCTTTTTATTGTGATACATACCTTGAGTAGAAAAAGTTTTCATCATCTGTATTTCTTTATCACTTAGAAAAAAATAATAATTTGTTTCCTAGATTTAGAAATAGATCCATCTTTTCCACCTTTTATTTTATCACCTAACTACATACACACAACAGAGAACAGTACTATTATAGGGCAAGAATCTGTAATCCAAAAATCTGAAATCTGAAATGGTTCAAAATTCAAAACATTTTTACTAACTCCGCAAGTGGAAGATTTTACCCTTGATTTCAAGTGACAAATCAGAGTCAAAATAAAGCTACACTAAAAACACTGTATAAAATTACCTTCAAGTTATATGTATAAGGCATATATACATCATAAATCAATTTTTCCATTTAGAGCTGGGCCCAATTCCCAAGACATTTCATTACGTTTAGGCTAATCGTCCAAATCTAAAATACACAAAAATCCTAGATATTTCTGTTTGCCAAGTATTTTAGGGAAAGGACAATCAACTCACATCGGGTTATTAACTTTCTTTTTTTTTTTTTTTGGTTCTGAGGATTGAACTCAGGCCCTGTGCTTGCTATGCAAGCACTCTAACCACTGAGCTAAATCCCCAGCCCGGGTTATTAACTTTCTTACAATTCTTAGAACTGATAAGAACTAAATGTACCCCTGAACAATGCCTTGATTTGTTTGGTATCTAACTTTAAAAATTATATAAATATGTATTTCTTAGAAAGAATATATATAATTTATAATTCATTCTAAGGATGAATATATATAATTCATTCTAAGAATTTTCTTCTTTTTTTTTTTTTTTTTGCTGTATTTCATTCTTTGGAACAACAGTAGAACATCTGAATAAACTTTATACTTTGGTCTATTCACAACTTCTTTTCTTTGGCATAACAGAATGTTTGAAGTATTTTTAAATAATGGCCAAGGCTGCTATGAACTTTCTTAAACATGCTTGTAGTACACACGTGCAAGACTTCTCTGGATAGTGATTCACATAGAGCGCTTTCTAGACCATTAGCCTCAGTGCCACTTCAAAATTTGCTACAAGTTCACGTTTCCCAGTCTCACACCAGTCTTTTTGAAACAACAATTAGATAGGACACAACAATCTGTGGCATTATGAAGGAACTGGCAAATATTCTATACAGAGACATGTTGTACGTGACCAATTTCCTGAACTCCTTTATTAGTTCTAATATTGCGTAAGAGTTTTCTGCCTTAGATTTTTGACCAAGCTTTACTGCAATCCCAAACCTTTTCACTGGATTGACCACATAGAGTACTGAAGTGAATTTTAAAGAAAAGCAACAGAAAGGATTTTGAGTGATTATATGAACAGTACAAACTCAAGAAATGTTAATATCTTCTTATTTCTTCCACTGCCATTTGTAGTTAATATTTGCCTAATTCTCTGTGCTCAGGAAATAATTCTTAAGACATAGAAAAATTAAAATTAAATGTCATAGTTTCACTTTCCAAGGCCTGTTATTTTCTCCATTTCAATGGCCTCTTCCAAATATTTAGATTAATGCGGTATTTATTCAATGGATAATTCTTCAGTCTAGTCCATATTTAATTGCCTTGTTAGCGCCAAGTAAATGAAAAATTTTAAGTAACCATTATTTACAGCCTATTTTTTCTTTGATTATAATTTAAATACCTAAATTTTAAATATTAGCATGGCTCATGTATTCTGCTCAATATATAAAACGCAATGTTTCAATTTATCTTATAAAATCATGGAAATTATTACAGATCCTTGCTTAAAAAGCAAAAAAATGAACTACTTGTTAGCTCCTAATAGACAATAAGTGTCAAGCTTGTTTTTCCTTCTTTTAGGAATTTTGTTCCTTCACCAAATTGAATGTATTTTTTCCCTCTAGCTCTCTTTGCTTCAATTGAGATACTTTTCTCAGAAAATCTTTGTTTAGTACCCTCAGCAGTCTTCTTCTCTCAAAATAAATATGTTATTATTTTCAAATTTACATTTTCTAAACACACTAGGTTATTCAGCTCAGTATCAATCAACTGATTGAATTCATTAAGGTTAATAGGAAAGGAAACTGAATCACTGAGTAGTCTTTACAGCAAAATACCATTTTATTAAATTTCTCAATATGAGTATGCTTATTATTTATTTCATCTAATCTGGACTATTCAATTTATTTGAAACATAAAAGACAAATCCATTCATTACACTGTGAAGAGATAATACAAAATATTTCTGAGTAACCTTATGCTTGCAATGGTGTTGCAAATTTTGATGGTCTATTCAGATCACTACAGACATCTTAAATTGAAAACAGAGTGTAAATGAAAGACTGTGGCTATTATAACACTTCCATTTATATGAAAAAATAATACCACTAATTTAATTTTTTAAATTATTTCCATATGTTTCAATATCATCTCAGAATTTCAGTGCACTACCACATATTTATTTCTATATCTTTGGAGTAACATTAACCTTACCAGATCCCAGTGGGAAAGACTACTTCACCCAAGCCAAGGTATTAATTCCAGGTTACTAAATAATTTAGTCTTCAGGGAGATTTAACATGACATGCATGCTGGTTGTTCCTGTTTGGAGTCTATTTTCTACTTTACTAATCTCTAAAAACTAAATATTATATAAAGCATGTTATATTTGATGCTATATGTAATATCACATATATGTTACATACTTTTTGTACACATTATTTGTTAGATTTTACATGTATTATTATATTGACTTTTTCATGTATATATATATTACAAGGTTCTTATACCTTTTGATGGGCTCCACATATTCTATAATCTAAAATTTTCATTCTCTTTTTGATATTCAGATAAGCACAACTTGGTCCCCAAAGGCTGCTGCTTTTGTCCTTTCGTCAGTATTTTTGAGAGTTTTATAACTCTGACTTAAAATCACTAAAATTTTCCAATAATTGAATGTTTCAAACACATTCATTTCTGAGGAGAGGCATCAACAGAATGATTCAACTTCCTCCAGGTTGTATAGCTTGTTTTCTCTCAGCTCATAGCCCAGATTCTTATCTCCTTCCTTGTCTTCAGTTAAGTTTGTGTAATGGTGCTGTGCATAGAATACTTTCCTGGTTCTTCCATCTAGAAAGAGCTCTGTTATAGCATTTCCTTCTCCCTTTCTTATGCCTCTCACAAATAATTGAGATATTATAAAAGTTGCTTGTATGCATTTGTACTTTATATATATATATATATATGTATATATAAAAACTTTGATTAATGTGAAAGTATTATGTTTTTTTCTAAAATAAGTAAATTTAAAATATACAATAAACTTTCTACTCTTTCACTAAAGTTGTCTGGCAATAAAATAGATGATTATTTTACACATGAGAATTTTGCAGTTTGAAATTCTATGATTTGAAAATTAAGAAAATTCTGAGTGATTTTTCTCCATGTATAAGTTGAAATCATTGCAATAACTAAGATCTCTTGAAGATCAACAATGTCCTTTATCAGTATACCCATGATACTTTTGTGTTGTACTACTGACTCCATGAGATGATCCTATGAAGTTGCTGCCAGCATTATTCTTACTTTAGACTGCGGAAATTATGTCCGAGGGAAATTTAGCAAGTTGCTCAAGGTCATAGAATTAGAGAAGAATCAAAATTTTAAGTTGAATTCTTGACACCATCATCTTGGCCACTATGTCATAATATCAAACTAACAACATACAGATGGAAAATTCTGTTTCATGAAAATGACATAGAATACACAAACACATTTTACAGAGACATCGCTTTAACTTACCATTTGTGCAGAAATCTAATTTATCCAGCAAAAATGTTCATATAAATTTGAACTAAAGAGTAGGCAGGACTACAGGAAAAATTCTAACTTGGACGATATTTAATAATATGTAAATGATTAAAAAAGAAAAAATCATATTTATTCCAAGAGGTACTGAAGGGAGAGGTTCAAAATTGCTATTTTTGTTACATATTTCTTATACTAAGTGGAAAAATGGGCAAGAGATCTTTATTTTACTTTTATACATATTTTCTTAAAACTATCTGGCATGTTCACTTTTCACATTTCAGAAAATTAGCAGCTGCAGGTCATAAATTATGAATGTGTATATGTGCAGTGTGTTGCAAATTGTAAGCATCAACTTCACAACACAGAAATACAAATCAGCTTACAGGCATGCTCACAGGTGAATAGAGTGTAGGCCTTTAAAAGCAAAATCTTGATTCACATTTTGGTGTTAGCTGTTCCTTAACCGAATACATTTTTAGCTCAAATAAAAGGCTACATTAACCTTGAAAGCATGCAGCCTTTTGTCCTCCTACAATATTGCTGTAGAATTTAGTCAGTTCATAAACTATGTTTTTGCATGGAATATTGTCTTCCAGCCTTTGATTCTTCCTCTATAAAGTTCTTTTTTAGTTAAATGCGTTTCTTGCGTATATCTTGTACTCTAAGTAACTATTTTAAAAATAATGGAACACAGTGTATCAACTGTTGGTATTCTCTCATTTTGTTCTGAAATTTTGTTTTATTTTTACATAAAATAGAAAAATTATAAAAGATAAACTAATTTTGTCTTTCACATTGGAGGACACATTACACTTCCAATTCTACAACTTAGAAAGTTGTATTACAAATGTGAAGGTAGGTCATGTCTTTTTAATTAAATTTTTGTTTTTCTTATCTTCATGTCTGTTTAGTCTTCCTGAACTGAAAAGAGCATTCATCAGTTTTATGGGAAGAATATGGAGCTCAACATTTTAAATTTTTATCTTTGAAATGCAAAACAGAGATAAAAATGAATAATTCAGTGAATCATACACATGCCTTGAAGATATCTAGTTGTTTATATTTACTTGGCTTTAGTTTAGCTATCCAAAAGCAACTTTCAGAAAAGGAACAAGAAAGGAAGAAAGAATAATCTCTCTTCTGTCTCCCCATCTTCTTTGTCACTTATTCCCTTCCTGTGCACTTTATTTCTCCCTGTCATTTCCCATTACATCCTTTTTAGCTCTGGGAAAATACTACATTTCATAAATTTAAAGAGCTGCTAATATCTTTTTGATTATCTAAAGTCATCAAAATGACAATGAAATAAAGGAGCAGTTGGACAAAGTCTCACTTAATTTTCATATTTTAAAACTTTTATCTTCAATTATCTCAAATATTTTGTTAAATTTCATACTACTGTTCCATATGATTACTTTTTATCATACTCAAAGACAAGTCAAAATATCCAATGACAGTGGCATCCTCAATATTATTTACAAAATGATTTACAACCATTCTATTTTTTAAAGGCATTGAAACAAATTTTGTATGAATCTCAAATACACCTGTGATTAACGATTATAAGAAATGATTAGCCAGGGTATTTTTGTTTCAATTCATGAGATCCGCATGTAAAGCAAAAAGAATTTATCATCTACTGTATATGTTCAATACTGTAAGGTGAAATGCTTAAAAACATTTCCTTATTCATCTGTCTGCTTTGCCCCCTATACGCACATAGCTCACCAATGTCGTTTGAATGTAATACTCAGTGAATTCCACCTGGATGAGATGTTCTAATTAGTTAGCCTGTGGTTTGAAAAGGCTCCATCTTCAGCTGCATTATTGGGCTCATATACTAAGCATACCCACTGCTCATTTTGAGAAATAATTAAAAGATGTCCATTATATTTTCTTCATATTATACATGAATCCTATTATAATGTGCTTTGAGAGTTGCTTTTACTTCATATAAGCCGTTATTCAATATGCAAAAGGGTATCAGTTCAGCTTTTGTATAAAAAGTGACTTTTTAATATTTTTTAAAAATTCATCAATAAAATAAATGTTCTGACAGAAAGAGTAATCTCTGAAATCTGGCTTCTTTTCTTCATTTCTCCATTAAGCATTTATTGCAGGAAATTGGTTATTCTTTTCTTGTTATCATAAAAATAATTTTGGTTGCCTATATGTTGTTGTTATGATACATGGTAACAATCCCTGAAACTCAGGTCAAATAATAATAATGTTCCACATTTTAGAATAAAATACTAGATTGGTGCAATAATTGGTTCCATTCAAAATCTCTTGACAATGGAAACAACCAGCTCTTGTATACTTCTGCTATGGACAGATCAAACTAAATTGTCTGATAGGCTCTGGTTATATTTCATGTTCCTTCCAAAAACTTGCCTGCCTTATGTATTTTTTTTAACACAGAAAAACATGGATTAAAATGAAATGTAGAATTACCATGATAGAGAATTGTAGGATAATTCTCCATTTTCCTAACTTCACATAATCAATCAGACTTTTCTAAAAATGAAATGACATATACCCTTGGTGATTGTTTCCTTCACAAGAAAAAATTATTCTCTTCATATATGCCCTGATAGCATTTAATTTATAGCTCCCTTCAGACTCTAATCACTTCCTACTGTCTTTTAGTTATTTGTGCTCATGTTTTATTCCTCCCTATAGAAACATATTTGAAAGCAGAATATTTTTTATCACTGAGTCTCCTACAGAATACAGTGCAATATCTTCCACAGAATAGGAGCTTAATAATCTTTTGGATGGGGAGAAGGGGAGTAATAAATTATGCTAAATATAAACAACCATACATACAACCTAAACTAAGAATTAGAGGCAAGACATCGTAGAAACAAAAATAGTTGTAAAACAAGTGCATATATCTCTGTAATATCTTATTCAGAGAAAAATATCTGATTCAGATTCTCCAATTCCTGAATTTTGAAGTAATTTTGCAAAAACACATGGGAAATGTTCATGGGATCAAACTACAAAACAATTTTTCACCCGTGAACATGGGCAAATAACAGGCTAGAATATACAAGAACAGTGCAAATTGATGGGAAAGAAGAAAAAAATGAATCATTCACAGAGTAGCAAAACTGAATGAACAGACAAATATGAATAAAATTAAATACATGTCTGTGGGGATGATTATTTGTATACTTAATAAATACTTCACGCTCACAATCATGAATTCCTTTAACTTACATTATCAACTATAGATATTATCCTAAAACTATGGAAAATTTTATGTCATATATGTCATATTTCAAGTACAATTTAACCTAATTTGTACCCGAAAGCTGTGATCTTCCTACATGCTGTTATATAAGGAGGGAATACAAAGACTTTGGGTCAAAAGACCACCTAGGATTATTGGGAAATAATCAAGATGAAAATTATCACAAGCTATGCTTTGGGATTGATAATGAAGATAAATCAAATTTTATGGCTTCAAAGATATGTATGAAATAATGTTAACTGGGGAATACAATTTATATTTGTGATGACGGAAGCAGATAAAATATGACTCGTGTTTTCTGGCTTGGGAAATGCACCAGAAAATACTGCCATTTTTTTTTTAATGCAGAAAAAAATAAATGGTTGAGGATTTAGCTCAGCGGTTGGAGTGCTTGCTTAGCAAGCACAAGGCCCTGAGTTCAATCCCCAGCACCAAATAACACATGGTTGAATGTAGAAAGAAACTATTAATATATATGCACTTTTTCAACAAAGATGAAATCTTAAGAATCCAAGTAAGGATTTTAAGAAAAATAAATCTTTGTGTTCTAGATATGGTTAGGGAATCTTCAACATATATATTATCAAAACAATCCTGAACTCAGACTTCTATATACAACAAAATTAGCCTTCAAAATCGGTGGAGAATAAATAATTCCCATGACAAAGAAATCCTAAATAAACACATAACCACTAAACCATCATTGAAGAAAATATTTAAAGGAATCTGAGACAGAGATGAGGAGGCTACTAATGCCAAAAAGTTCACAGGAAAGTATGCAACTAACTGGGATAGTGATTAAACAAAATGGAAAAATACTGTGATAAACATATTCAGTAAAAACTTCCCTGAATAACTCAATGTCAACAATAACTCTCATGTCAATGGTCTTAACTCCTCCCCAAAACTCATATTGACAGAGTGGATCAAAAAATAAAATCTGACCATATATTGCCAACAGGAGACACTCCTCCAAAAGGAAGAACACAGATTGAAAATGAAAAACAAATAAAACAAAATAAAACAAACAAACAAAACCACAAAACAATACTCCATGCAACCAGAGCTCTAAAGCAAGCAAGAGTAGCTACCTTATTTTGCAGCACAAGAGCCTTAAAAAAAAATATATATATACATATATATATTATATATATATATAATGTTGGCACAAACAACTCTATAAAACAATAATGACTAAATATAAAAAGACAGATAAACACTAATAAAATCCTAGTGGGAATTTCAAAACCCTTTATCACAAATAGCCAAGTCACACAAATAAAAAACTAAAAAATGATCATTGTTATACCACCCCACAGAAAAAATACACTATATATATTTTTTTTTCTGCTGGCACATGGAACTTTTTTCAAAATAGACCATATTTTATATCATAAGGCATGTTTAAATAAAAATGAATTGAAATTCCCTGAACACTACTGAATCATAGCAGAATGAAACTAGAAATCGACAGCAAAAGAAGCCATAGAAATTATGCAAACACATGGATGTTAAACAATACATTATTGAATAATCAGTGAAGGACCAAAGAAATCAGGGAAGAAATAAAAACTTTTGTAGGATCAAATGACAATGAAAGCATAACATGCGAAAACAATGGTACACAATGAAAGGAACCCTAAGAAGGATGATTATCGTTGTGAGTGAACATACTAAAATAAGTGTGTGGTCTCAAGAATCTAGGGGAAAAAAAGAGCAAGTCAAACTTTAGAAGAAGGAAAGATTACACATATTATAATGAAAATTAATGAAACTGAGACTAAAAGAAAAAAATACAAAGTCAATGAATGAAACAATTAGTTCTTTGAAAGGATAAAAACTTGATAAACTGTGGTCATATTTACCAAAACAAGAAAAGGTAAAACCTTTATCAAGGCAATTAGAAATGAAACAGGTGAAATAAGAAAAACACAACTGAAATCTAAAAGATTGTAAGAAACTATTTCAAAATTTATATTCCAATAAATTTAAGAATTTAGAAGAAATGGAGAAATTTCCAAAAATGTATGAATTACCAAAAAGTATAACCAATAACATTTAAAAACCTGGGATGGAGCAATAAAGGCAATGAAATAGAGAAGTCATAAAATCTTTAATTAAGAAAAGCCCAGGATCTGATTGATTCATTGAAGAATTCTACCATAACATTAGGGAAGATCTACTGATATTATTTGTCAAACTCCTCAATAGAATTGGAAGGGAAAGCGACTACCAAACTCATTCCCAGAGAACTACCCTTACCCTGATCCTAAACCTAGACAAGTATCCAACCACAAAAGAATGGAAGAAATCCAGGTCAATTTCTTTAACGAGCTCAGATGCTAAAATTCTCAGTAAGATGCTGGGAAACATAATGCACCAAGTCATTAAGAAGATCATACATCATGAGTTAAGCTGGTTTCATAACAGGGATGCAAGTATGGTTTAACATATAAATCAATACATGTAATATATAAATAAAGAGAAGTAAGGGCAAACATCATAAGATCCTCTCAATAGATGCAGAAATAGCCTTCGATAAAATGAAACAGCAATACATGATAAAGACTCGTACCAAAATAGATATGTCTATTTTATCAAAGTGTTAAAAGTCATTTATGAAAAACTCACTGCCAAGATCAAACTAAATGGGGAAAAACTGAAAGCATTCTCTCTAAAATTTGGAACAAATCAAGGCTGTCCACTCTTGCCACCTTCATTCACTATAGTACTTGAACGTATAATTAGAGAAACAAGGCAAAAGTAGTGAAAGTGATATGTATAGGGAAAAAAGCTAAATTATTCTTATTCACAGTTCACACAGTCCATAACATGGAAGACTCAGGATAACGCCATCAAAAATTTCCTAGAGTTAACGAACAAACTAAGCTAAGTATAAGGGTATAAAATCGAAGAACAACAATCAATAGTTTTCCTGTACTACTGACAATAAACTCACTGAGAACAAAATCAGGGAATGAACACCATTCACAATATCTAAAAAAGAAAACACATACCCAGGAACTAACCTAATCGGAGTGAAAATTCCCTCATGAAAACTAGTAATCTGAAAAAAGAAGTTGAGGACGACATTAAAAAAATAGAAAGTCATTCCCTGTTCCTGAATAGATGGAAGCAATATTGTCAAAGTAGCCATAACAAAAAATGATATATAGATTTAATGCAATTCCAAATGAAATATAACAGCTTTCATCACAGAACTAGAAAAAACAAACCCTAAAATTTTTATAAAAGCAGAGGAGTGCTGGAATAGGAAAAGCAATACTGTACTACAGGAGTAAAGCAGGGCACACAACAATTCTGGACTTCAAGTTGTATTACAAAGCTGCACCATAAAAACACCAAGGTCCTGGCACACAAGCAGGCATGTTGGTAATGCAACAGAATTGAGGATGCAGAAACAAGCCCAGATAACTTCAGCCTTTTGATCTTGACAAAGGGGCCAAAAACATGTACTAGAAGATGGATCAAATTCTTGGTTATAAAATCAGAAACATCGAGTCTAATGGAAGATAAAGTAGGCAAAACTCCTGAAGACATAGGAATTGGCAAGGACTTTCTGAACAGAACCTCAGTTGCACAAGAAATAAAAATAATCAACAAATTGGAATATGTCAAATACAAAAACTTCTGCACAGCAAAGGAAACAACCCTGAGTGAAGAGATGATCTAGAGAATGGGAAAAAGTTTTTATTTTTTTTCAGCTACTTCTCAGAGAACTAATATCTAGAGGATATAAAGAACTAAAAATATAAACCCCAATAATAGAAGATTCAACAAAAAAATGGGCAACTGAAATAGACACTTATCAAAAGAAGTGAAAATGACCAGTGGATACATGAAAAACTGTTCACTATTCTTGTTTATCAGACTAATACAAATGAAAATAACACTGAATCTGAATCTTCCTACAAAAATAATGGGTAGTATTAAGAATTAAAAAAGAAAAAACTACAAATGATGGAAAGATTGTTGGGAGAAAGGAACCCTTCTACATAGTTTATGGGGATGTAAACAAGTACAACCACTATGAAAATTAGTATGGAAATTCTTCCAAAAACTAAATGTAGATATTCTATTTGACCTGGATATACCTATTTGTTAAATCTTGTCAAAAATTAAATACATAATATTAGTAATACATGCATGCCCAAATTTATAGCAGCATGACTCATAGTAGTTAAACCTTGGAAGCAGTCTTTATACCCATGAAGAGATGAGTGTATAGATAAAATATGTATATGCACTAGAATACAACTCAGCCATAAAAAAGGATAAATTTGAGTCATTTGTACGAAATGGATGCACCTTACAAACTCAGTGCTAAATGAAATATATCTATCAAATAATTTTCTTTTATACAAGCAACCCAAAGTGTAAATAAAGAGCAAAATAAGAGAGAGATAATATGAAAATAGACTTTGTGGAGATCAGTAGAAGATTTCTGAATGGGGGAGATGGAGGAAGTGGAGGATAAAAGGTGAAATGATCAAATATGTTATGTGTACATGCCAATTCTCTTATGATGAAAGAATTTATTATGTATTGTGTACATATAGTAATAAAAAAGAGGAAAAAACAATTATGTCTTAACAATTGAGCCTAAAATAAATACTAGGAATAAGACAAAGATGGAGAATTGGCCATATAGAAACATATATATTTAATAAAAAAATGAACCTTGTGGTACCAAAAAGTATGTGATAATGCCATTCAGGCTAAGAATTCATAAATAGAAGGATCATGAACTGAGGTATTCCTGCAAATAAATAAATTGTGGTACATACTGATGTAGAGTATTATTCAGCACTGAGCAGAAATGAATTATGTTACCATAGAAAGTTATAGAGAAAATTTAAATGTGCATTGACGTTGAAAGTATTGAACTGAATATGCTACTTATGATTTCGATACTGTCTGATATACGCTCTAGAAATGGCAAAACTGCACAGAGAGTAGATTTAATGTGTGGCAGGTATTTAGGGGATGGAGGGATGAATAAGTAGATAGAAGAGAATTTTTATGACAGTGAAATTTCAGTAAATGAACTTCTTTTCTATGAAAATATCTTTTGTAGAAAGTATTAATATATTAATTTCATGAGTAATTTCAAAATAATTCTTTACTACTGAGAATATAGTAAATATGATCTGTTCATATTTAACATAGGTATTCAATTCAACATCAGAATATATAACTTTTGGTAATTTGTTCTAACCCTTCCATCTTAAAATTATCTTTCTTCCCAAAGGTTAACTCATTTTTTGGATTCAATGTATGTACATGAAACATCTGTCTCTTTAAAATAATTTCGTTTTGGCTGCTTCCACCAGTCCACCAAAAATATCTAAGTTACTTTGAAGACATTTTAGAAGTTGTGCAGGAATTTCTTTTTAGAAATGTCTTAGTAACCACAGTCTAGCAAATTTGCACATAAAGGCATTTTTCTCTTGGATTTTCAGTTTTTCAGGATCGCTTGAAAGGGTTATTGCAGATTGTAATTTTATAAGTGTCCCCAAACATGTGGCATCCAGCCGAAGTTTGGACTCTTTATCTGAATGTTCCTAAATATTTGTTATATGGCTTTCTTGCTATGACTGAAAGCACAAAAGTATAAAAATGCTTTTTAGCTCATTGCCCAGGGTAATAACAGAGTAACAGTGTGTATATTTCATAACATGCCTTTTGATCTCAATTACTTGGATAATCTGATTTTAGAGTATCAAGAAAACTGTGTTTTCTTCTAAATATATAAAACAAGAGTGAAATATCCAGTCACTCATTTATAGAGTTCTGTAAAGGCAGCAAACTCCTAGATTCATAGACCATTTGTTAATGAATCAGAAAATGGAAGGAGGAACAGAAGAAAATTTAATAAATTTTGTCTTATTTCATATTATATGTTTTATCCTGTTTGATTCTCCTTCTTGGCTGGATTATTTGTTGGTGATTTAGTGTTTACCTATTACTTCCAGTGATCCACAAAAATAAAACCTGTCAATAATTTATAGAAAGAGTTTTGTTATTGACATTAAGCATTTGTTAAAATGTCCCCTGCAGGGATTCTTAAAGGATGAAAACTACTTTTTTCCAAAGGATAGCTAATCTTTCCTCTGTTAGTCACAATACATAGTAATTTCAACTTCTATTTACTGTTAGTTTTTACCCTGATCCCTAATTTCTATTCTGTTTGAATACCAAAATTTTTTTAAATATTTCGTTCATACTCAAAATAACTGTGCTTATGTCTATAAAGAGACACCCATAAATACCCATAAAGTGTTCAGTTTATAAATACTGAACATATTTCCAAATAAACCCTTCTAAGTAGATCCTAGAAAAATAAAACATAGATTTTATTAACTCTAAAAATGAAGTCAATGTCATCTATTTTTGTTTTTTTAATATTTATTTTTTGGAGACAGATGCTTCATTATGCCATAACCATAGGAAAAAAATTCATACAAGAAAACTTCATGTCATTTGCTAACATAGCAAACAATTATAAAACTAGAGAATGAATATTATAGACGTGTTCTTCATGCTTCGGACATGTATCATCATAGATTTAACTAAACGTTTCATTATAATTGTGTCATCTCAAATAATTACATAGAATATAGTTTACTTATTGTAAATGTTCTTGTCAAGAACCAGTGGAAGGGCCTGGGATTTTACACTGCTTACAAGGCAACATAACAACATGGCAAACTTTCACAGATAATGGCAGAAGGCATGGGATTCTTGCATCAGAAAGATCTCAATTAATCTTGGCTGAGCAGACTGCATGACCTTCACGTGTGTAAGTCACTTGGGAGGCATATAGGGACACACCTAGGGGTATATCACACAAACAGCAGGACCCTTCACAGTCCAGAAATTCTGACCACAAAATTTATGTCTCCTAATAAATATGCCCAGTCTTTGCCCTGTGGGGAGACAGTGTTTCATATCAGTTAGGATACAAAACTGAGCTTTACCTTAGTGGAAGCTGCTATCTCTGTGTCCCAAAGTTTTGCTACATTAGCAAATTTGGAAAAAGAGACTGTGACACATGCTATCGCAGGAGATAGAATTATTTTATTAAAAACATTTTACTACAAAATTAAACTTTTGCAATATTTGCAAACATATCCGATAGGATCTAAAAATGATGATGATTTATAGCTATTTCATCACTTTTTCATTAGTCTGAAATTTCTAATATTTTAATATTCTTAATTTCTAATATCATGACAGCATTATACTATGTATTCATCTTATTTTATTCTATATTTGGTGCAAAATTAGATACATTGAAATGTAGTTTTTCTTTCATTGTCTACATCCTTAACCTTTTCCTATATTGGATTCTGTTTTAGTATTAATTTAATTAAAATTATAAATATGATGTAAAATTTAGATAATAGGTATCAATAAAAAGTATACTTTCACTAAAAATGCGTATTTTAATAGTATGATACATTTAAAGTGTATTCATTAATGAATATTATATACTGACAGAATGAATTAGTTTTTAGCAGTAATTGTTTTGTTTTGAACAAAATTATTTTTAAGTGATGAAATAATTGTTCATATACATTAATAGGTAAAGATATATTGGTATTGATTCAGAGGTAACACTGAATCGTTTGTACTTCTTCTGAAACATGTATGAAACTTGCACTATGATCAGTTAATGAATTTATATTTGGAAGATATTATCTCAAAATTAAAGTTCTGCTTCAATTTGTTGAAAATATAAATTTGAGCATCAATAACTTGCAAAAATATTGCAAAATATTAGTGTTCCAACAAAGTCATTCATGTCTCCAATTTCTAGCAGTCACAACCAAAATTATTTATCAAGAGTTATCAACTATTATGTCTACTTTCCACCTAGAGTAGATTATTTAAAATGATCTACTAAAATGTGTCATAGAGCTAGGAATAATTTTCATTCGAATTTAATTTTACCAATCAATGCAATATTAGTTGATAATGATTTGATCTCTTGCCATAACCA
Source organism: Hystrix cristata (assembly GCA_004026905.1). Taxonomy (NCBI): domain Eukaryota; kingdom Metazoa; phylum Chordata; class Mammalia; order Rodentia; family Hystricidae; genus Hystrix; species Hystrix cristata. Next base: position 86,489 of record PVJO010002156.1, on the reverse strand, counting down.
TATTAAGAAAATAAGTCTTCGTTTTTACTTAAGCAGCCAGAGGACAATTGTTTTTGTCAGTACGTGTCCCTTCATCATACAGTTCAAATGTGCATGTCGCATGGGCTGATGAAAACAATGTAAATTCTGTAACTGTTGGACCAAATATTCTCCAAGTGACTGTTCAGTTTATTTGATCTAAAGTGTAGTGTAATTCCAATGTTTCTTGGCTGATTTTTTTAGCCTGGAAGATCTCTACAATAATGAAAGTGAAGTGTTGAAAACTCCTTCCATTATTTTAATTGATTCTTTCTCTCTCTTTTTATCTAATAGTGTTTATTTTATAAAATTAGTTGTTCTGGAATTAGATGCATATTTATCTGCAATTTCTTTATCTTCCTTGCTGAATTTATCCATTGTTTATTATATATTGATCTTTTTCTCTTTTTATTTACAGTTTTTGAATTTAAATTTATTTTGGCTGATATAAAAATAATCCACATTTTATAATGACTTCAGAACAAGCATTATTTTTTTTTTTTTTCTGGTGCCAGAAATCAAACTCAGGGCATTATGCTTGCTAGGCAAGCACTCTAACCACTGAGCAAGCACTCTAACCACTGAGCTAATCCCCAACCCCCAGAAATTTTAAAATTAAGGTCTATACATTTACATTTTCTGATAGCAATGGAATAAGATAGAAATCAACAACAAATAAAAACTTCAGAAATTATACAAATGTATAGAGATTTAGCAAAATGCCAATGAACTATCAATGTACCACTGAGGAAACAAAAGGAAGATTTATTTCTTTAAATACATGAAAATGCAAAACTTGTATAATTCTTGTATAAGAGGGAAGTTAATAGTAATCAGTGTCCACTGTAAAAATTAGAAATATTCCAAACATATCTCAAAGACTTAGAAAACCAAGAGCAAAATATCTTGAAATTAGTAAAAAAATAAAGAAACAAAAAGGTCAGAGTAGAAATAAATAAAATGCAGAGCAAAAAAAATGTTACAAAAGATTAATAAAATGAACAGATGGTTTATGGAAAGATACACAAAATGAACAAAACTTTTTCTCAACCAGCAAAGAAAAACAGAAAGCAGATGCAAATAATACTGCTAAAATGTCTGTACTACTGAAAAACATTCACAGATTCAATACAACGCTCATCAAAACAACAATGACATTCCTGGCAGGACTAGAAAAATATCCCATAATTCATACTGAAGCGCAAAAGACCCAAAATAGCCAAGCCAATAAATTCTGAGACATAAATTTAGTCCAGAGTTGTAATCAATGCTGTGTCCTAGTTTGCTTTTCTCTTATTCTTTTGTAATAACTCCCCAAACAAGGTCCTTCTTGTAGTAAATGACATCTTAGAAGGAATAGTACATAGATGTTTTATAGAAATTTATATTTAATGAATTTTAATTGGTGAGTTTAACAATTTAAATAAATTTAATTATTAAATCTGGTTTTTACCATATTTTCTATTTTTCTCATATATGTACTTTTTTGTTTTTACTCATTTTCTGCTTTTGGTTATAAAGATTGTGATTCTTCAAATTGCCTTCTGTCTTATATATACTACATTTACTTCTGTTTTAAATTTTGAAGTATAAATGAAGTATAAATGATAAACTGCATGCTGCACATATTTAATGTTCACAATATGATGTTTGCATATAAGTATACACTTGTAGAAACATCACTACAACATAATAGGCATATATATCTAATCCAAAAGTTTCCTTTAGTTCTTTTTTTTATGTTAACAGTTTATTAGAGATTTATATTTTCAGATTTTTTACTTGAGATACTATAGTACTCAGAAGATCTGTAGCATTAATTTATCTTGTATACCTGAAGCTTTGTACCAATTGAACAGATGCTTATTTCTTCCTTTACTGACCCCTTGTAACCACCATTTTGGTTATCTGCTAATATATGTATTCCGTGCTATGAGTTTGACTATTTTAGGTGTTTTATGTAAGTGGAATCATGCAGTATTTGTCCTTGTAGGACTGTATTATTTCACTAAGCGGGATGTTCTCTACGTTTATCTATGTGGTATATATGGAAGGACATCCACCATTTACTAAGCTGAATTACACAGTATTTTGTGTATTTATCACATTATCTTTACCTGACCATCTGCCAACAAATACTGAGTTGTACAAAAAAATAGGCTATTGTGAGTAGTGCTGCAAATGAGCATAGGATTATTGAGTTGTCTTTGAGATCATGATTTCAGTTCTTTTGGATATATATAAGAAGTGAGATAGCTGGATCATATATTAGGTATATTTTTAATTTCTCTGAGAAAACCCCTATCCTGTTTTCCATGATGGCTGTACTAATATCCATTCCATTAATATAGTACAAGGGTACAATATTCTCCACATTCTTGACAAAATTGTTTTCTTTCATTTTCTTTTTGATGATACCCATACAAAGTGGAGTGGGAGGATATCTTACTGTGTTTTTGATTTACGTTTTCCTGATGATTAGTGCTTTGAGCATTATTTCATACATCACTTGGCCAATTCTATGTCTTCCCTGGAGAAACCTCTTCTAAAGTTTTAGCTTACTTTCAATCAAGTTACATTTGATTTTGCTACTGAGTTTTAAGTTCCTTATAATTTTGCATATTTGCCCTTTATCAGATATATAGTTAGCATAAATGTTTTTCTTCATCTGTGAGTTGCCTTTTTATTCTATTTCCTTTGCTGTGCAGAAGATTTTTACCTTTTTCCAAGAACAAAGTCAGGAAGGTTTTCCTGAGACTATCAGTGTATGTTCTTGGTCCCCTTTGTCAAAGATCAGTTCATTATATATGTGTGAGTTTAATTCTGGACTTAATTCTGTTCCACTGGTTTGTAAGTTTATTTGGATGAAAATGCCACACTTCATAATATTTTGATTTCTGTGACTTTGTAGTACATTTTGAAATAAGGAACTGTTATGCTCCCAGCTCCATGCCTCTAACTTTGCATTTATTGGATATTTATTTATTTAATACTCGAGATTGGACCTGGTGTGCTCTACCACTGAGCAACATCCAGAGCCTTTTTTATTTATTTACTTTTATTTTAATACACAATATTACCAGATAGGCTTGGTATCTGGAAGATGGATCGCCATCTTCCTGCCTCAGCCTCTGATGTGACTAGGATTTCAAGTGTGTACTACTTCACCTGGCCATTTCATAGCTTTAGTTTTGTTGTTGTTTGTTTTATTTGTTTGTTTCTTTGTCCATTCTTTTTGCTGCTTTCTAACAGAGTTTTAAATCTGTTGTTTTGACTCAGATATTTTTAGTTCTATTTATTGTAAGGCAAAACATACAAAAATTAGAGGCTTAATTTTTCCTGTTCAAAATGAAGAAAGAGATGTTCTCTTTTCCTTTTCTTTGAAATACTTAGTTAGGAAAACCTGTATTTGTGGGAAGGATTATTGATTTGGGGGAAGATTGTGTCTTTAATTAATTATATTTACCTGTTTTAATGTATACATACATATATATGTACATATATGTGTTAATACTTATAAATATGAATTAATACACACATTAACATTTCTAATAGCTCCTTTCTATTTCATATTCTTACTTTATGTTGCTATTATTGTGGCTTACATCTTTAAGAAATAATCTAATTTTCAATCATTTTTCTTTTAAAATAACTTTTTTCCCAGTAGAACGTTATGTCACATGTTGCATTTTATTCGATGTACTTTTGTTATGTTTTTAGTTTTTTTTTTAAAGCTTATATTCTTCCCATGGATTCAGCTACATTGACAATAATAATGTTTCTCTAATAGGCTCCTGTCCATGAGTTTAGAAAGGAGCATGAGACTAGTCCTAGGATGACAGGCCCCAGACACCTTGGCTGTCTCCCAACAGGTGTTCCCCTCCACCCAAATACACAGCAGCAAACCTCTCTGGTCTTGAATACACTTTCAAACTCATGGTGGTGTGGGGAGTTAACATCCTTTTTAGAATGTGTTTCTGGATATAATTTACGCTAAGAGAAAAAAAGAGGTGGAAATTTTTAAAAAGCAAAAGGTCTTGCCAGTGGAAACATTTTAAAATAAATTCTTTACTCCCTCAAAGCTTTTGCACTACTGGAGTTACTCACTTTTGAATACTCCCTACTCATCCAGAGTAGTTGTTTGCCACGTCTGTTCTCTCTCTTCCTTCCCTCCTTCCCCATCTTCAAATAAATTGTCCTTTTATTTAAGTTATCTTCTTTCATTTAAAATTGTCTTACTTAAACATTGTTTAAACATTAGAACAATAAAAACTTAAAAAAAATTTTTTACACTACCTTGATATCTTTGAGATGCTAATTCCTTCTGTTGTTGCTATATTCTGGAACAAAGTACAGGCATTTGTTTCCAGACAGCGTGGGGAGTATAAGCAAGTGTTGGTTTTTAAATGATTCCTTCCAACTTACTCTCTCTAGGCTTCCTCTGCCTGCCCACTGACCTGCTGCACCATGCAGCCCCTGCCTTGCCAGTCCTCCACCGTGTTGTTACACATAGTACCTATTTCCGTTGGCTTCTTGAATCCATGTTCTTATTGCTCCTGTTTCTTCAGATTTGATTTTGGGTGAGCAAACTGATATTCCATGCTGTATCTACTCTTGATGGTAGCTAGAATTCTTTCTCTCTGAAAATTCCAATGTGCTTTTAAAATATGGTAACTTAGACTTCTGTTAACAAAAATTTTCTTCTAAATAATAGATACTGATAAAGAAATCCCGAGATGTAGTAAAAATAGCAAATGAATAAAACATCACATGTGTACTCAAAGAGGTAGTGCTAAGCTTTGACATGGAAAAAGAAGTCTGTGAGACCACCTCGATGTTAGGTAAACAGCCACTTTATCTCATGGAATGGATAAAGTCAAGTAAATTGCTACTAAAGTGCTAATAAATGTTCTTTGTTTACATCTAACATGTTTGTTAAAATGTACAATTTTTATGTACAGGTAACACAGATATAAGTTAAGATTCACAATTTAAAATCTGATGATTTTATATCATTTTAAATACTTACTAGATTTTTCAATCACTTTGTGTGGAATTCATCTTTCAAAATAGTATCCATTTTACTTTGAATGATAATCAGTTTGGCTTTCAAAGCATTGTGTTTAATTATAATGTTATGTATATCAATCAAAGCTTATATATTTCAAAGCAGATATACATTAATGATAAAATATAAAATTCACAGGATGGAATAGTGTTTGAACTGAGCAAGGCGTTCATACAACCCCAAAAATATTAAAGTTTTGCTTCTATGGTCATCTTCATAGTCATAGCAGATTGTAGGAACAAAAGTATTTCTATTTTTTGCTGTGGTAAAACTTTGACTGTTTATCTGCTAATCACGGTAAATTATTTTGGACAACCGAAAATATTTACATAGTTTTCCTGATGAGAATTTCAAACATTACACTTCAATAATAATGCTAACCGAATTTAACAGTGTTAAAATTATAAAATAATTGTAGAAATTGTATTTCCTCAGCCATCTGCTCTCTTCACAATATCACAGTTGGACATCCTCCCCAGTCCATTCTTCATACTCCACACAACACTTGGGGCAGGAACTGCATCTAAATTACCAAACCGATTAGTGAATTAGCTTCAAGTTGCTTAGTCTGAATCAACTATTTCTTCATGGAACTGTCAGCATAGGTCCAGTGGCACATCCTGTGTTTTTGGCATTGGCTCTAATGATGATTACGTGGTCTTCTATTTTTTTTTTGCCATTTCTGTAGTCGATTTGGAAAACTGGCTTTTAAAATACTAGCTTTCAGAAAACTCTTAGTGCATGGATTGTCTTTCCTAAACACACCAAATCTCACAACTATCTAAAGGAAAGCAAATGCATGCTATCCCAAGTCTAAAATAATCCCAGACATCACTTTTTATCTTAACAGTTTCTCATAAACAGTAGAAAAACCTTCTGTGGCATCTGTCTGAAGTTAAGGTGGCTGGTTACCTTGTCCCTGGATCTATCTGGAGTAATTTATAGTTTAATCTTAACTCAGTCTTTTTATATGTAAACACATGGAAGACTTATGTGTTTTGCTTTTATGAAAGAACTGAGTAAGAGCTTCAGGTACAATCTTCAGTCCAACCTCAGGTACTTCCACGTTGCTGTGAGCTGTGAGGTAGTCGCTGAAGCTTGAAATGCTGAAAATCTCAATCTTGTAAAATACATTTGTATCATTTATCTTGAAATTCTGAAGGATAAGCTGTCGTATACCAAAGTTATTCAACAATTCATTGGATGTGGACAGAACTTTGGTTTTCTTAAACCAACATAAATTTTGTGGGCCCTGCTCTTCTGCAGGAGTTTACTCTGAGATCTGATGGATATGTAAGTGTAACCTCCCTTTGCAGTTTCAAAGATAGACAGAGTAGGACTATTCAAGGGTAGACTAGGGACTTGCAAATATTTTTTTCCAATGAATATAACTATAATCATAGTCTATAATAATGATCTGTTTAGGAAGAATGTGTTTTGTCTTTAACATTTGTATTAAAAATATTACTGTGAATGTAAATGTATGGTCTTTAAAACGTGGTATATGTTACTTACATAAAGCCAGGTAGACATGCTACTTAAACCATTAACTAAATCTCAATATTTATTTTGGGGGCAACATAAGAAAAGCAAGAGAAGTCACCAGATTTTTTTTTTTTTTTTTTTTTTTTGGTGCCAGGGATCTATCCCAGATTGTATTGTAGACAATATACCCTAAATATATGAATCTAAGAGGCTAGGTAGAAGCGATCAGCTCCCTCTTTCTCCTTTCCTGAAAGAAGGAAGGAAATAATTTGCTCCCTTATATAAATGATTTTTTTGGAAACTGAAGGGGGGAAATATCCTAGGTTCCTACTCTTTGGCATATAAACTTACTTTTCTCGCAAGAAGATCAAATTAATATTTCCAAGCTTTAGAATTCCCGGGACACGTCTTTAGCCTCTTGTCCTCTCTATTTTGAAGTATAAATGCATAAACTTAGATAAGTAAAGTCTTGATCTAGTTCTGTATCTGGTCAGAGCAATTATCTTTACTCCTAGTCACAAGTTTTAATAAAATTTGCAGATAAATAAAAATGCTTTTTATACATGCTTACACTTTTGTTTTCAGCTAATATTAACAGCACAACAGTATTCAAGAGAAAAATACATGCTTATCATTTTTCACAATCAAAAATAAAAGAAAAATTTAAAACCTAACAAAATGAAAAAGTCAAGTAAAACACATCCTTCAATCATTAATAAACTCACTTGAAAACCCATTATAAACAAGCGTTTTGTTTTCTTGGTTTTGTTTTATTCGTAGACTAGAGAACTCTTCTAATTTTAGACAAATGATAAAAATATTTTCATAAAAAATTTTGTTTTAGTGATATTAATATTAAATATATAAAGTCTCATATTAGTCTGGTTTATAGTTTTATACTATACTCATTAATGTTTAAATTATTTAATTATTTTGTTATTCAGGAAGAAAAATAGTGTATTAACACATCACTTGTTGAGGAATCTTAAGGTAAAGAAGTCCTTACCTTAAGGGCGGATACTTCTCATTAAAGAAGAAATTTTTTGAAAATGTTTTCAAGGATTTAAATATCCTTTGAAAAATAAATTTTAAAAATTTAAACAATATACAGAGGAGAAAAAAATGTTTGGTTTGCATAGGATTATTGGGGCTCAGAAAATGATACCCAGTGTACAGCCCTTGACATGCTGAGTACGTTATAGAAGTAGCCTCAAGATTTCTCTGACTTCATCTTTTATCAGTCTCTCGATCTTCTTGCTTTGAGGGAGATTTTCTTAAAAGTTCCTTATCTGACAAAGAGAGCTCCTCTGTAAAAAAATACTGACTTGATCCCCTCCCTAAAATATCTTTGGCCAGAGAAGATTAGGAACTGGAATACTGGAGTAGAAGTGACAGATTTTCATCATGCCAACCTACGTAGACTTTTTATCTATTTTTCTAAAATGCTGTGATGGTTAAGGAGGATCGTCCAGTTGATTGGCTTGCAATCTACCTGGGGTATCGATGGTACAACACTAGTGGTTGTGTCGAGGTGAGTCATGGAGTTGTGATCTTGGGTTCTTTATCTGGTCCCTTCTCTGGTCTGGCACATTTCCCCTTTCTCAGTTTCCCTGGTAATTTCTGCCTCGGAGCTGTGGACCATGGGCTGAAACTGTGAGCAAAATTATACCTCGCCTCCTTCAAGTCATGGGTGCTGGGTGTTATGTCTCAGAAAAAGGAAAGTGACTGATACAGTAAAATTGGATACCAGAAAATTGTGGTCTTTGTCGTGCCTGTACCACCCGATGACGTGGTTCAGAACATGTTGGAACTAGTTTGTACTAAGAAGTTGGAAAGGTTTAGAGCTACAATCAAGAGAAGCCCTAGAAAGTTGTAAGCTAAGCTTTTTGGGTGTTTCCCATCAGATATCAGAATACCAGAATTCTGGTATTCTAGGATTGCAGACAGTAAAGTCCAGGGTCATGGGGTTTCATTTGGGAATAAGGATTCTTTTGAGAATTGGGCCATACATGCTACATCCTGGCAAAAAAAAAAAAAAAAATACACACACACACACACACACACACACACACACACACACACACACCCCTATCTCTTGTGACCTAAGACTTTGTGAAAGACCAAATTTAACAGTTATGAACCAATTGGTCTGGAAATTTCAAAGCAGCCCAAAATTTGGCCTACATATCAGTATCCCTCCCTTCTTTCAGTCAAACAGTAGGATTCTCAAGTAAAAAAAGGAAAAATTTTGAAAATCTTAAACTTCAGTCCAAATAGAGCTGTGTATAAAGTTGGGACCCAAGGAGGTATGGTTACTGAAGAGATTGGTACCATTAAAAGCAAAGCAGGGACTTTGCATAGAGACAAGAAGAAAGATACCTTCTCGGTATCTCAGAAATCAACAAATTCCTAGGAGTGAATTGGTTTCCCGGAATTCATTTCAGTAGGAGCAACTACCCAGTTACTCAGAGGCTGTTGTCTCTCTGATCCAAAGTGGGATGATGATTGTCAGCACTGGCAGGAGAGCTTGTCATCATCCATGTGATGCCAGTTTTATTGATATACAGAATGCAAGAGAAGTGCTTCGCAGAGGCTTCCACACAGATTGCAGAGATGTTCTGGAAGACCAGGCAAAGATGCCCTGAGAGAGCAGTGAAAGGAGATCTGGAAATACAGTAAGGCCTTGACTTATAAACGTCTGAGTTGTGAACTTTCATAGATACAAACAGACCTCTCATTTGGAACATTCATAGATGCAAACAAATCTTAGAAGTAGCTCATGTGTCATCCAGACATTACCACAGTTGTGCTGTTGTGTGCTTATTGTACAATGTGATAGTGTACAGTAGTACAATACAGTGGAGGGCTTATTGTATTTGTGTGTGTGTTCAGGTTTTTTATGATTTACATTGTATATTTGTGTAAAAGGTGTGTAAGACTCTTAGTTGAACAAATGTGACTTATGAACATTCTCCTGTAAAAGAACTTGTTTATAAGTTGGAGACTTAATATGAATCCAAAGCTGCAGGGAAGACCTCAGGACATCGGGCATGCTGGGAACGTGGAAAGTCTGCTGAGGACACCTAGGTAATGGCTGTGCACTGAGTCATTCTAAAAAAGAAGCCATGTGGGCTGCAAACAACAAAGCATTGGAATGGAGCCACCTAAACCCTCTGGAACTCACCTTTCTTAACCACGTACACCAGAGGCTGGACAGGGAGCAAGCACTAGGACTAAACTTTTGCTGTGCTGGATTTTGGTCTTTCTTTAGTCCTACTCTTTTCCATCCGTCTTTCACTTTTGGAATGGCCGTGTTTACCTTGTGGCACTGTACCTTAGGATTACATAGTTTAATTTTTATTTTTACAAAGTTTGAAACATAAGATTTTGCCTTAAGCCCCAGAAAAGACTTTTATTTGGACTTTTGAAAAAATGCTAGACTGTTGAATCTGTGGGGAAGGGATTATTGCATTTTGATTATGTGAAAGATAGTCCTATCATGTGAGTCAAAATTCATAACTTCTTTTTGTTTTTATTTGGAGATTAAGTATGACCTAAGGAAATGTGTATGAGTGTCAGCTTAACAAGACATGGGATGCAAAATTTAAGGTGGATTATCAGTTTGATTTGCTTGGGAGCTAATCACTATTAAAGCACATTAATGAGTGTGTCTTTGTAGGTCATGGTGGTACAAATTTAGGTTCTATATGTGGTCTCTCTCCCTCTCCTTTCTGGCACTTTTCTTTTGCTTTGCTTCCTGGCTGCCATGAAGTAAGTTTCTTTGTTTTGCCATGTATTTCTATATTTCTGCATTAGATCCAACCAGCCATGGAGTGAAAATCATGAATCCAGGAGCCAAATTACACCTGTACTCTCCTAAATGTTTTATGTTGGGCATTGTGTCTGAATAATGGGAAAACTAATAAAAGGATGCTACCTGAGAAACTTTATTTGCATAGCATGATAATCTTCATTTGCAGTTCAGTTCTGCCTAAGAGTTACCCATATTGCTCCAGAAGCCAGAGAATATTTTTCTGAGGCTATTATTTACCACTTGGGTCTATTTATCACCCTTAAAATTACTTATTTATCCTCTAAATTTGCCTACACCTTCCATTGCCTCCTCCCCTAGGAAGAAGATATTTAAGATTCAACTATCTGGCTATTTTTTGAGTTTCATACTTGGTAGACTCCTGTGCATTTCCATGTTAATACATATGTATGCCTTTCCTCTTGTTAATCTGTCTGTTGTCAATTTGTTTTATAGGTTCAAATTATTGAACCTTTAGGGATTGAGAAAAGAAGTTCCTTTCCCTCCTACAACATCACTACATTATTTTTGGTGTTTGTGTTTGACATTGTTCTAATAATTCAAATACATTGTTGTCCTCAGGCATTGCCTTAGATGCCTTTTCTGTATAATTTCCAAAACTCAGGTAGTGGATCCATCTCAATGGAATAAAAGAAAACAATGAATTGCATTTTTATTTTTCCACAAAATGTATTAGAATAAATCTTACAAGAAGAGACAATTTATTCAGTAAGGCTGGCAAAGAACTTTTATTCAAATGTACAAGTAGGAAAAAATGAATCTTATGCACTATTGTTCAGGACAATAACCGAAATACAAATAGCATCATGTAATTATATCATTGCAATTATCGATTTATAGCCACATTGTGCTAAAATAGAGAATTGCACAAGTGGGAAAATACATATAAATGTCATATTGTCTGAATAATAGGAATAAAATACACTAGAAATGATGATACACCTAGTAAAACAAATAAATACAGCTTATTTGATAATTTTTTAAATTAAAAAAAAAAAGTCTAACCAAATTTTTGTTTGAGAGGGCACCAAACTGTATACCTTCCTATTGTTGAATGCATGAGTATAGGTAGTCAGGTATTTTCTCAGAATTGTTCATTAATATTCTGTAAATATTAGTATGGTAACTAGATTGCCTTTTCAATAGTTTAAACTGAATAGCTTCATAATGCTAACAGCCATTTAGAAAGTGATGTGATCTGGAGAGAGTCGTGATCTCTCTCTCCCTACTAATATCTCCAGGCAAGACTTCACAGCCAAAGTCATGATGAGTTATGAGGCAATTAACTATAAATGTGAAATTAGCCTCCTTGCTTTTGGTTGGAATCGGACTAACTCTACCAAACAGATTGGCAAACACTCACTAAATCTAAAACCTGAGGCATTGATCCCAAAGATAAGAGGGGGTTATGAAATCCTGCGTATGTACTCTAGGCCATAGGGAAAATTATCTGATGACTTGTGATACAGCCATCTATTATTCGTAATATATACAAATAAGTTGTCTCCTTACTTCATGTGCTTACAGAAAAAAAGAAGCATACTTTTCTACTTTATTCAGCTTAGTGATCCAAATCTAAATTAAACACAAAATATTCTGCATAATAGCACAGTACTACACAAGAAGTAATGTAAACTTAAAATTATGATATTTCTGAAATTTTCTTACTGATATATGATTTCTATAATTACACATAGAAACACTACTAATTTATCATCAAAACTGTAACCTAAAAGAAACAGCTGAGAAATCTGTTCTTTTCTGTCAGATTTAACTGCTTATTTCCTTATATATTGTCTCTTTCATATTTGCAAAGAAATATTTGTGTTTTGATGAACATGTGCACATTATCTATACCACACCCTAAATTTCCAGTTTCTGATTTTATAAGAATATCTTGCAACTCTGTAAGTCATAGTTAACTGATAGTAATACAAAATAATTATTGTCCATAGTCAAGCAGGTAATTTGTGCTGTGGAAGAATACCATTTTGGAATATAACTTTTGCCTCCAAATTAAATAAAGATTTTAAAGTATGTATCTATATGGAATTCAGAATTTTAACCCCTTCCTACAATTATCTTTCTATTTGTATTATTTTCTCCATGGGTGAATATCTCTGCCCAGTTCCCCATCTTTATGCATTTAAATTGATCAATTCTGCCACAAATAAAATGAAAATATATTTAGTGTCCAGTCTAACATTTCATTACTTCATATGGCCTTGAAATCTTTTATGTCATCATTATAAAAATATATTAACTACCTTTATAATTAACATCGAATTAAAAGAACAGCCTAGGCCAGTAACTCAAAATAAGGGATGGTGTAAACTAACTCAGAGGACAAAATATGCACCAAAAAACAAAAATACATCATTAAGTAATTCAGTGATCACTAACTGTAAATCAGTGAATTACTGACTAAATAATTTAGAGGACAAGTAGAAAAACTAAATGTGAGAATTTTATAGAAAAAAAGTTTTGCAAAGGAAGACACAAACATGTTTTCCAGATATACTCAATACCTTATAGTTTTCCCGTTTTTGGTGTTTTTGGATGATAAAATAGTGAGAATGGAAGCAAAACTGGTTTGCAATTGTAAGCTTAGTTCCATTATACTTTTTACTCAATGTAGGGATATTTACTAATTATGTATGATGTAATGTTTTGTTTTTGGCTTCTCAAATATTCTATTTTGATAACAATATTTAACTAGAAGAAACAGTAACAAATGAATTAAACTTAAAAACTGCACCGGCACATTTTCTATGTTTTTCTTTAGTGAACTTCTTCAGTAATTATTATTCTCCATGCAAATATTCTTTTTTAGCATGCATTTTTAAAGTTTTATAACAAGGAGCTTTGTTATGCCTATAGTGAATCTTTATACAATGGCACAAAGATGTTTCTGAAATGCTACTCTCAGAAATACGGACAAAATCACACATGGGCGATAACACAGACTTCAGGAGACTGTGGTGTGTGTTCCCTCTCTCTCTGATGGATTCCACCTCAGGGATGTGCTCAGAGAAGTAGCAGCCAAAATTGCTGCTTCCTTTGGCTCAAAAGCTTTAGAAAAGTAGAGACCCCCACAGAACTCAAAGCAAGTGTACCCATTGGCTTTTGCAATTTACTCGTATTTAGTTTTCTTTTTCTTTGTTATAGACCTCTAAAGACTATGATTTGTGGTAGAATTTAAGTTTAAGGGAAAAAGATTTCAAAGAAAAGCAAAACACGTATGAAATAATAAATGTTATGTTTGTATCTTGTTAGTAAGCTCCGTGAAAGTTCTTGCAGCTTTGAGGTATGGAAGGAATATTGGGTAAATAATATTCCCCACAGAGTGGAAGTTGTGCATCGAGAGAAATCATGCAGAGAAACTTAGAAAGTGTGCATTACGAGAAACGCTTTTCAGCAGAGAAGTCTCCCTCCGAACTTACACATCGGGCAGAATGACATAACACGAGTTTTTATTTAAATGACAGAAGCTTAAATAACTTTTAGGTGATGTCTATACAAAAACGATAGATTGAATCATAATTCAAAGTTTCAATTCAATCCAGTAATCCTACTTACTGAACAGAGAACACTTGTGATAAATCAAAATAGAATACAGACTTGACCCAGTTTTCTAGTGAAGTATTTCTTTTTTTTCTAAGCATAAAAGTGTGTATAAAAAATGAAATTAGATTAAAAAATAAAATTAGATTTTTCAAAAACTACTTACTTTTCACATATTTGTTCTTTGCCTACTATCTGTATGCATAACTATACTGTAGGTTTGGGAATACAATACAATACAAATATGCATACTTTTTGCTCTGTTTTGTTAATTTTATTAGATTAGAGCTGCTTTAAATACAATATATACATTTATTGTAAAGATAATAAAGTTTACAAGACTGATAAGAATTAAGAAAATGGACCAGAGTATTTATAGACGATAAACTGCCAAAACATTTGAATAGTAGAGTCTATTTTGGCTACAATGGCCAGAAAACTCTGAAAAATGGGTGAAATTTGAAGAGTGCCAGATAGTGAGAAGGATATAAGTGCATGAAAATATAGGACAGGAGCATTCAGGCAAAGGAAATCAGATGTGCAAAGATACTGATAATAGATTGATTTTGTGTGCTGAGGAGATGTCAAAAAGTCCATCATGGACTTCCTCTTCCCCATTATTTTTTACATAAAAAATAATGTGCCGGTGCAGTTTTTAAGTTTAATTTTTACATAAAAAATAATGGGGAAGAGGAAGTAAGCTACAAAGATCTGGGACTGTTTTCCTCATTAGAAGGCCTAAATTCTAAATATTACTATAAAATTAAGGAAATATGTCCAAAATATGTAATCTGGCTTCCTACAGAAGAGTAGCAGTAACAAATCTTTCTTTCTCCCCCCATCATATGTTTTGTTTCCAAGATATCATTGCTTTAATTCGACTTCATATTTTGAGGCTTTCTAGAAAGGGACATTGAATTTAAGCGGGACTGAATATTTGCAAACTTATTTCTGACTTGTACTGTCTGCTTTTAGGTTGCCCAGAATCCATCCCTTTAGTCCTATAAAGCTACTAAATCCGTCTTTCATCTCTTGGCCACTTCTGGGACACCAAAATATTCCCCTTGACAAAAGATGCCCTCATTATTGGACTTATCTCTGAAAATTCTGTTTTCTGAATTGTGGCCAGTTATTTCTCACTATTTTAAATATTTAATGCTCAAGAAGATGTAAAAAAATTGTCCAACATTTTATTTACTTTTATCAGTAAAATCTATTTCTAAAATTATTATATTTAATATTACCAAAATTTAAAACCTCTCCTGGAACCACTTCAGTATTTTTAAGTGCGTGTGGTTATATGAAGTTCAGCGTTCACTTTTACTATAAATGTATCATTTTCATAAGCAAAGATGTGAGTTTATTAGCTATTAAAATCTGGCAAGTAATGCATAAGTCTGTATTGAACACTGAGATACAATTAAGGATGAGTGCAGCAATAAAAAACAATTAAGCCAAAGAATCCAAAACATCACTTACAAATATGTAATGAGAAAGAAATGTAAATAATGTAAATAATAAATGTAAATTACTGAAATGGGAGTATATTATTATGAAGTCATGCAATACACCAATATGATCTTCATTAGACAAGGGAAAATTTGTTATCATCTTTAAAAAGCATTTGAAAAGCTTTTTAGAGGTCAAGATATTTTACAACAGCTTTTTGGTTGGTTTAACTCTGCTGTGTTATAAATGAACTCAATTAAACAAGACTATCAATTGTTGCATTCTTGCCATTTCATTTACGAGGAATTACCAAAGCCAGTAGAATATTGAGGGTAAGACATTTTTTTTTTTTTTCCTCCAAGCAGTTGGTCATAGAGAAGGATTACTCCCTCAAGAACCATAAAATTCTTCCATTTGACAGCCAGGCAGAAAAGGTGAGAACAGAATAAACAGCGCTGCTAACAGAGGCTGTCACCAAGATGAATGCTGATGAGCAGTAATTAATGTGGACTCTCTTAAGCAAAGCCCAGAGGTCCATGCTTGACATCCACTGACTTAAGCTGGGGAGTCAGGAAAAAAGTCCAAAGAATGAAGAAACCAAAGCAAACGCTACTAAAAGCAAACAAGGAAGTTGTAATGTTATCTGTGCAAATGTCCAACCCTCCAGCATTTCTGAGGTGGTGAACAATACTCAGTTTTATAACCAATGAATAATTAGTACTCAATAGATGTTACCGATAGTATGTATCACTGTCCTTATTTCCTTATTCATTCCTTGTCTGAAGAACACTTATTGGCTATAAATTAACAAATATAATTTTTAAAAAATTGATACTTTCTAGTTATTATTGTAGTCCTTTTTTAATCTGTAAAGCAGTATTTTAAAATTTACATTAAACTCTTTCAGTAAAGTTCTTAAATAAAAAATGTTATGTTGGTATATTATTGTAAATATTTCAAAAATGTTTTTGTACTCACAGTATTAGAATTTAAAAACTAGCACGTACTTCTAGAGAGATTATGAAGGCAACAAGTTTTTAGCAAGTCCTTCTTTGATAAAGAAAAAATTTCTATAAATTATCCTTCCCAGGCTGAGATTTAGGCCTTAGGTTTTAAGGATAATTTATCTCCATTAATTGTCATTGTACAGGTATTTGTGAGATGCAGGGTAAACTACAAATCAGGACAACATCCTCCAATATGATTTGTGCAACTTTTAAACTGGAGAATTCTGTGTGCTCTTCTTGTAGTGTGTGTGTGTGTGTGTGTGTGTGTGTGTGTGTGTGTGTGTGTGAGAAAGAGAGGGGGGGAGAGAAAGAGACTGGGCTATCCATTTTGATTAGTCTTTGTGAACAATGAAGTTTCAAATTCAAACAATATATTTTTTCAACTCTGAATTCATTTAATGTAATATTTATTTTTTCTATTCCATTTTGTAGTGTTTTTAAAAGATCAATAATTTAGCTAAATCTTTGTTGCAGTCTTATTTTTGACCTATATGTCTGTAATCTTCTCTGTAGTTGTTTTACTATATTTTTCCTAAGTTTCGGTTCATAATTCTTTCACGTCAATTTATTTCATGTTTAGTGTAGTTTTTTCTCATAAATTCTAATAATATTAATATTCATTAAAAAACTATTTTTAGTTTTTCTATTTTGTGCTTACATTTCCCTGTGAACCTCAAACAGTATATTTTTTATTTCATTCATTTTCTTATTACTCCTTTTCACTTTAATCTATAATGGCTCAAACTTAATAGTGTGGAAAGCAGACGTTTTCCAATATTAATTCTATGTTCAATATTAAATCTATTTCCAAAGGCAACCATTGTGCATCGGTGATGTGAAAGTTACATTTTCCTTTCTTTATGCTATGAAATCATGCCATCATATCTATTCTGTTTTTACTTTACATTTCTCTGGTTTATTCAGGTGTGGATAATGAGAGGACTGTATACTCTAGCTGATTTTCAGTAAACAGGCCTATAGTATCCTATCCTCCCTTCTGAAATATGCTTTTTCTTTAAAAAATCTTTTTTTCCTGGCCATGTGCTATAGCGTGCTAAATGCAGCTAGTATGCTTTCTGGTATTTTTGCATTTATTTGGATTTACTCCTTTAAAGAACAGTGTGTATCAGTGATGGTGAAACTTTTAGAGCTTTCAATGATACATATAGCCTGCAGAGGCATGCATGCCATAGGTTCACCATCACTGTTTGCTAGCCATGTTCAGGATTGGGCATTCTTTCTGAATAATATGAAGAAATCAGCAAGTTTTTTGTCTTTTGATTATAAAAATTACTAATGAAAACTACTAATCCAAAACTACACTGTTACTAAAATAAATTTGCACTGTTACACCCCATATTTGAAGTTGTCTTCTTTTTTTAATAGATTTTTATTAAAATTTATCCAAAATTACACAAACTTACAGGCCATTACACAAGCTTACAGACCACAATACATTGTGCTTTTGCTTATGACAGCGAGCAATGTAAACAACCACATAAATGCAGCATTAGGTCACAACTACATAAAGTTACTGTAGTACCTAGTATACATGTCACTGTTTTAAATTTGGGTTATTAGGTTCTTGTTTTTAAAATATCATTATTCCTCTGGATTCCCATTCTCCTCCCCCTTTGCCCTCTTCTTGTTTCCTTGGGCCCTTTGCCTATTAGCTGACATACAACCCTTGGCCTTTTTGTATCCATTGTTTACCCTTTTCATTTGTTTATGTTTTGCCTCACTTTAATGAGGGATGCCATATGGTATTCAAGCTTGTGAGTCTGGTTTATTTCACTCAACATTATATTTTCCAGGTCCATCCATTTTCCTACAAATGACTCTACTTCGTCATTCTTTATAGCTGAATGGTATTCTGTTATGTATAGATACCACATTTTGTTTATCCAGCTATCTATTAATGGGTATACAAGTTTCTTCCAGAATTTAGCTATTACAAATTGTGCTGCCATAAACATTGTTGTACAAGTTTCTCTGTAGTGTGATGTCTTTAGCTCTTCAGGGAAGATACCTAGTAGGAGAATGTTTGGGTCAAGTGGGATTTCTACTTTCAGGCTTTTGAGAAATCACCATACTGATTTCTATAATGGTTGTACTAGTTTGCATTCCCACCAACAGTGTGGGAGGGCTCCCTTTTCACAGCAGCTGTGCCAGCATTTGTTATTATTTGACTTCCTAATGATTGGGGTAAGGTGCTATAGTTTTCTTTGTAGAGGTCTTTCACTTCTTTAGTTAGGTTAATTCCTAAGTATTTCATTTTTCTTGAAGCAACCGTGAATGGTATTGTTTTCATAATTTCCTTCTCATCCTGCTCATTGTTGGTATACACAAATGCTTAATGATTTTTGCAAGTTGATCTTATATCCTGCTACTTTGCTGAAGTTGGTTATTAATTCTAGGAGCTTTTTGGTGGGGTTCTTTGAGTCTTCCATGTAGAGTATCACGTCATCTGCAAATACTGATAATTTGAGCTCTGCCTTTCCTATTATGTATTCCTTTTATTTCTTCTTCTTCCCTAATTGCTTTGGCTAATGTTTCAAGTAGTATGTTAAATAACAGAGGTGATAGTGGGCACCTTTGCCTGGTTCCAGATTTTAGGGGAAATGCTTTCAGTTTTTTTCCCATTTAGTATGATGCTGGCTATTGGTTTGTCATAGATAGATTTTACCATATTCAGATATGGTCCTTGAAGCAACTGTTTTTCTTCAGGGCTTTTTTTTTTACTTTTACCAGGAAGATGTGTTGGATTTCGTCAAAAGCCTTTTCTGCATCTATTGATTAGGTAAAATCATGCGGATTTTACCTTGCTCCTATTTATATGGTGTATTACACTTATAGCTTTTCATATGTTGAACCATCCTTGCATCTCTGGGATGAAATCTACTTGATGGTGGTGTATCAGCTTTTTGATAATATGTTGCATTCTATTTGTTAATATCTTGTTGAGGATTTTTGCATCTATGTTCATTAAGGATATCAGTCTATAGTTTTCTTTTTCAGTTGGATCTTTTTCTGGTTTGGGATCAGGATGATACTGGCTTCCACGAATAAGTTTAAAAGCACTCCATCCCTATTTCCTTGAGAAACTTGAGGAGTATTGGTGATATAATTTCCCCCAAATTTTATAGAATTCGACTGTGAATCCATCAGGTCCTGGGCTTTTTTTAGGTGTTAGATTCTGTATTACTAAGTTATTTTTTTTTTGCTTGTGATTGGGTTGTTGAGTATATTAATGTCTTCTTGAGTCAATTTTGGTAGTTTGTTTGTATCTAGAAATCTTTCAATTTCTTCCATATTAACTAGTCTATTGGAATACAATTTTTCAAAATAGTAACTATCTTCTGTATTTCAACAATACCTGTTGTGATTTCACCTTTGTTGTTTCTAATTGCATTTACATGGGTCTTTTCTCTTATCCTCTTAGTAAGTCTTGCCTAGTGACTTGTCTATTTTATTTATTCTTTCAAAGAACCAACTCTTTGCTTGATTTATTTGTTGAATAGTTTTTTTTTGGTTGTTATTATTTCAATTTTATTCATTTCTGTTTGCATTTTTATGGTTCCCTTCTTAGTTTCCATTTGGGACTGGTTTGTTGTTGTTTCTCTAATATCTCAAAACTGTTCATAAGGTTGTTTATTTGGGCTTGTTCTGTTTTCCTGATGTGTGCCTTAATTGCAATAAATTTTCCTCTTAGAACTGCTTTCAAGGGCTGGGGATTTAGCTCAGTGATTAGAGTGCTTGCCTTGCAAGCACAAGGCCCTGAGTTCGATCCCTGGTACCAAAAAAAAAAAAAAAAAAAAAAAAAAAAAGAACTGCTTTCAAGGTGTTCCAAAGGTTTATTTGAGTTGTGTGGTCATTTGTTATCTTCCAGAAATTTTTAAAATTTCTTTAATTTCTTCTGTGATCCATTGGTTGTTTAGGAGTATGTTGTTAAGTTTCCATGAGCTTTTCCCTTTTCCAATATGCACGGGACAATTTCAATTCTTTTATATTTACTTTGGCCAGTTTTGTGAACTAGTACATGATCTATTTTGGAGAAAATACCATGTGCTGCTGAAAAGAATGTAGACTGTGTTGTGGAAGGGTGGAATACTTTGTATATATCTGTTAGGTCCATATGTTCAAGGGTGTGGATCAGCTCTGAAGTTTCTCTGTTGACTTTTTGCTTAGTTGATCTGTCTATTTGTGGCAGTGGAGTGTTAAAGTCCCCTATAATAATTGTGTCAATATTTATTTGATCTTTTAATTTTAGCAGATTTTGTTTTATGAAGGTAGGTGCTCCAGTATTTGGTTCATAAGTGTTTATCAAAGTTATCTCTTCTTGTTGTAATGTTCCTTTAACTAGTATGTAGTGACCTTCTTTGTCTCTTCTAATCATTTTAACTATTTTAACTTGAAGTTTACCACATCTTATATTAGAATTGTTACCCCTGTTTGTTTTCTAGGTCCTGGTGCATGAAATGTTGTTTTTCATCCTTTAATTTTAAGTCTATTAATATCTTTTTGAATTAGGTGTGTTTCTTGAATGCAACAGATTGTAGGTTATGTTTTTCAATCCGTTCTGCTACTCTGTGTCTTTTGATTAGAGAGTTGGGGCCATTAACAGTGATATTACTGAGATGAGTTGGTTATTTACCATCATTATCTTCTTTGTCTGTTGATTTCTTGTTTTACTTTTTCTGATGTATTTTGTTGTTGTTTATTCCCTCACCTCACTGATTTCCTCAGTATTTTCAGGTGTCTCTACTCTGACTTTTCTCTCTAGGATATTCTTGAATATTTTCTCTACAGCTGGTTTAGCTCTCATATGTTTTCTGAGCTGGTCTTTTTCATGGAAATATCTAATTTCTCCATCAATTTTAAAGGATAATTTTGCTGGATACATTAGCCTGGGTTGGAAGTTATTTGCTCATAGGGCTTTAAATATTTTGCTCCAAGCTCTTCTGGTCTTCAGGGTTTGTGCTAAGAGATCTGCTGTGATTCTAATTGGTTTATCTTTATATGTGATTTTTTTTTTTTGGTTTTTCTCTGACTGTCTTTAAAATTCTATTTTTTTTTGCTGGCAATCTGTGAATTTGATAAGAATATGTCTTGGTGAATGTCTCCTTTCATCGTAGTTGTCTGGCATCCTATAAGCATAACTTCCTTGCATTTTAAGGCCTTTATTTATGTTTGGAAGTTTTCTTCGATGATTTCTGTAAGCATATTTGTGAATCCTTCTTGTAGTCTTCAAGCTTTTCTTTGACTCCTATTAGCCTTAGATTGTTTTGTTTTATTTTGTTTTGTTTTCATCTAGGATCTCCTGTATGTTTTTTTCTTGTTCTTTTATTTTCTTTTTGGCTTCTTTGAGCTCCTCATCAAAATCTACTATTTCGTCCTCAATAACTGAAACCCTATCTTCGCACTGACCATTGTGATTATGTATAAATTCTATTGTGCTCCTAATCTCTGGTATCTCTATTTGCATCTTTTGAGGTTTCCATGTCTTTGTTCAATTTTTCATTCAAGCTTTGAACTGTCTTGGTTAGCTCATCCAATTTTTGGCCTATTTCCCTGAAATCTTCCTGTGGGCATATTGAGTGATATTGCTGTGAATTTTTGATTCATTTCCTCTTCAAATTTTCCTATTTTTTTTTTCTTTTCTTCTATGAACTTTTTCATAGATTTCTGCTATCTGGTATTTGTTTTCTTGTACTTTTCTTTCATCTTGTTCTTCCTTAGGGAAGTTGGGGGTAATTGGATGTTTTCTCAGCCCTCGTTTCCCCATTGTCTTGTTTGTAGCTGTGTTAGTTTATATTTGTATATCCCTTTCTTCCCCCCAGATTTTCTTCTCTCTTTTGACGTGGGTGCTACTGGATGGGGACTGTGGAGGGGGGTGAGCAGAGTTTGTGGTTTTATGAAAGTATCTAGCAGTTTGTTGCTTTTCTGTAAATAGTTTTCAACTTTTTGTGCCCCATCCTTAAATTTGTTGGTTCATTTGTTTAATCAATTCTGTCTCTGTCTCTAGGTTTTGTTACTAGGGTATTTCAAATTGAAACAATTTCTCTAGTTTGAGTTTTACAACATTCCTATATAATAATCCTTGTAGTTGTTCTTCCTCCCACTTGTCTGTTTTCTAGATGGGGGGAAATCTAGCCAACTACTGAATCTGAGCCAATGGAAGTACAATTCTACAATAGTAAAACAGCCTAATGAACTTTGTAACAGTAAAAGGAGATACAAAATAACACAAAAACAAAGTATACAAACTTAAGTCAATGAAAAGTTGACTGGGAGCATCAGTTAGATATTTCAGTGGGTCATTGCATTTATGTTTCCCAAATCCTTTCTTCTCCTCTATATTTAACAGTAGTTTTAACAGCTCTACCTTACAAAGCCCAGAGGGGTAGAAGTCCAGTTAAAGCCAAAGCAGTAAGGTATGAAAAATAGAGCTATAAGGAGAAAGAATTAAAAAAAAGAAAGAGATTTTTTTTTCCCTCTTCCTCTAAGTCCTATGTTCTATAGTTTGAAATTAAGTGAATAGTAGAGGGGCAATGGATTCTACTAATATTAAGAATTTGAAATTATATCTTTGAGAAGGGGTATCAGGGAAGCGTATATACAAAATTGGTATGTAATGTGATAAAAATGCAGAGAATATTGCATAGAAGGAGGAATACAGCAAGTAAAAACTAAGGAAAAGCTAATGGACAAGATAAGAAATTTAAACTGTTAAAAATTTTTAAAAAGTATAAAGAGTGTTATACTGCTAAAAACTAAGATACTACAGTCAAATGAAGAATTGCAGTAAGATTTTTAAAAAAAGGAAAGAAAAAGATACAAACAGAAGCTAATGTGGAGAAAGGGAAAAGAAAGAAAAGAGGATGAAAACAAATCAAGGTATAATTGGGAAAGAACTTAAGCAAATTAAAACACACACACACACACAAACAAAGCAAAAAAAAATTAAAAAATTAAGACAAATTAAAAAACAAACAAAACAAAACAACAACAAAAAACTCTGGTCCAGGCATGTCTTTGTTTATGTTGGGCACTCAGGTACAGTCTGCACCCAGCACTGTGCTGGGTATGAAGTGCTGTTAATGTAGCAGCAAGACCTCACTGTAAGCTACCAGACATTTATTTAGGGGCTCAGACTGGCCACTGACCATCACAGTAACAGAGTCTGAGCCCTCTGCAGCCCACTGATTTAAATCAGCCATCTGCTACCTTCCGTCACTGAAGGTTCAGCCTGGTGCCCTTTCCCAAGCAAAAATGGCAAGCCCCTCCTCTTCCAATCCTTAGGTCTCTATCCTAGAGCACCACTCCACCTTCACTCACCCACTGTGGGCTCACGGTCACTGGGGGCACCGTGGGTCCATTTCTGGTTGTTTTTTCTCATTTCATAAGATTGTTGCTAATTCTGCATTCCTCCACGTGTAGAGAAGGAACTTTACAATGTCTTTTCCTTGGCAGCTGGCCCAGCATCGCGCACTGTTTCCCTCTGGCTTCCGGCCAGTCTCCACCAGCTGTGTCATGTTCTGGTGATCCCCTCTGACTCTCCAGCCTCTGCCACACATACTGTGCTTTCTCAACCTTCTCTGTGATTTCATTGGGTCTCCTCCACGTGTATCATGTGTTCCCTTTATTCTCTGCAGACTCTTGGGCTGGGCCCTGGTCAGGATACACCACATCCTGTGGCTGCCTCTACCCTCTCTGCTTGGATCATTGTGTAATTCTTGATCCTATTTTCTTCCTTTCTGCGTGAATCCCATTCATTTGCAATCCTCTCTGGCTCTCATTTTTCCTCCTGTTGGTGATTATTCCTTGAGGGTCTGATACGTTGACCCTCCCTGTTACACCATCGTGGGCCTCCCCTTACTTGTCTTCTTACATCAAGTCCAAACTCACTTTGGGAAATGATTTCCTAGGAAGTTACAAACTGGGGAATGAAAGTTTGCAATGATTCTGGCTGTACTAAAATAAAACTTCTAATATACACCAGTTGGAGAGAAAAGTGGAAAGAGAGGGAGAAAGAGAAGGAGAGTGAGAGGGAGAACAGGGGAGAGAGAGAGAGAGGAGACAGAAAAGATAGACTGAATGTGAATATTAAAAAAAAAACAGAGAATATAAGGAAAATTAGTTTAAAAAATGAAATAACCTGCTGTATTTTAGTTTATTAAAGCTATTTTATTTCTATATGGTGCTTGTAATACATTAGTGCTTGGCAAATACATATGATGGAGAATCTGTGGAAAGGAGACTACTAAAAATTTGTGAGACTGTTTCACAAACCCAGCCTATCTGGCTCAAAGTCACTTTTTTTTTTTTAAATCTTTACTATAAGGGTAATAATTTTGCCTACTTCATGAGCAGTATGAAGGCAACTTTGAAATTTAAATGAGCTAATATTTGCAAAATGTTTAGAGAAAACTGGCACATAATAAATTCTGTATCATTTGTTCAAAATATATAAACAAGCATCTAGCACGCTTATGTGACTCAAATTTATGTCAGTGCCCTCATATCACTCCATTTTGTCAATTCAATGGAGAAAAATCAAATTAGATTCTTCTATTGATATTTAAAATATAACACAACACTTATTACTATGTAAATTTAATGCTCTGAATCCCACCATATGATATTTTTATCTAAATAAATTTAAATCTTTAAGGTTTTTATCTAGTCATTTGCCAATGAAAGTTCCTGAAGTAACAACACTTTACATTTGTTTATTCTTTTTTTAAATTATAGCTCATATAAACCCATTATTATATCACTCAAAATAGTCTTTTTTTCTTAATACTCATTGTAGTATTTTTCACAGAAAATTAATTCTAATGAGGTAAATCCTTAGTGAGACTATTGTTAAAGAATAATAAAGAGAATCTATGTAATCTATAAATTTGTACCTAGATAATCAAGTAAATATTGTAAATAAAGAGATTCAGATGTTTATAATATCCATCAAAGATCACTTAGCACAAAAGATTATTACTTAGCACTTTCATTTCTAAAAATTATGCAGGCAATGTATTCATTATTGGCACCAAATTCTTCATGTTCACAAATCTGTTTACTATATCATATAAATTTTATGCATAACTCCAACTTTTCATATTATTTCAAAAATAATAGTTGAAGTATTCTTTTCTAATGTTGATATACAATAACCACACTGCCCAATCAAGATTTCCTAGATGATCTTAACATCCTTTTTAAAGCAAATGTTTCAAAATTGTTTTAGTTTCTTTCCTAATGAAACTGCTAATGAGAGTTTTCTCTTAATAGTTGCATAAATCTTGTTGAATGCATGTAGTGTCAATGCTGTTTATTCAGATGAGTCCTGTCCAATTAATTTTAAAAATCTTAAAGACATTCAATTA
The DNA here is from genome assembly GCA_004026905.1 of Hystrix cristata. NCBI lineage: Eukaryota > Metazoa > Chordata > Mammalia > Rodentia > Hystricidae > Hystrix > Hystrix cristata. The sequence goes on along the minus strand of PVJO010002156.1, from coordinate 60,680 downwards.
TTCACTGTGTCTATACAGGCAGATCAGTTTAACTCTTCTTTTAGAATTTTCTAGCCATTCTATCTGTTACAAAATGTGTACTTGACTGAATTGCTCACTGAATCTTTTTTATGGAAGCAAATCTGAAGAGTTTTGAAAAGTTAAACTATCTCTTTATCTTCCCATTTCCTACTTTTTCTGTTTCCAGGAGGATAGATTAAATCTTAGAAGAAAGTCTACTTTAATTTCAGACAAAGTGGGTTTCAAAGTAAGAGTGATCAACAGAGATAAGGAAGATCACTATATATTAGTTAATGAAACAGTGCAGCAGGAAGAGTTAACAATTATAGATATATATGCACCAAATATCTGTACACTCAATTCAATTTAAAAAATGGATATGAATACTCAGATGAACACAAATATAATCATAATGGGGAAACTCAATACCCCACTGCCACAGAGGGGCAGATCTACTAGGCAAAATTTAACAAAGAAATATCAGAGCTGAACCAATCCTTTGGAAAAAAAAATGGACTTAATACATATTTACAGTGTTCTACCCAAGAACAACAGAGTACACATTCTTATTGGTGGCCCACAAGATATGCCATATATGCCATATAGTAGCTTATGCAGCGTGCTTAAGTAAATTCAAAAGAACAGAAATTACTCCATATATATTATTGGACCATAGTGCAGTGAAAGTAGAAATCAATGGCAAAAGACACCACAGAAACAATACACACACATTGAAGTTAAATAATAACTTCTTGAATAATCAGATGAAATTACAGAAGAAATTAGACAGTTTCTACAGTCAAAAGATAATTCCAGTACGACATACTGGAACCTATGGGGTGCAGTGAAAGAAATTGTAATAGGGAAGTTTATAGCACTGAATTCTCACATTAGGAAAAAAAAAAGATGTTTAAATAATTAACCTAAACATACACCTCAAGTTCCTGGAAAAACAAGAATAACCCCAAACCAAAGCTAGTATGAGGAAGGAAATTGTAAAGATCAGGGCAAAGACTAATGAAACTGAGAGATTTAAAAAAAAAAATCAATGAATAAAAGTGTTGATTCTTTGAAACACTGAACAAAATAGACAAACCCTCAGCCAATCTTATTTTAAAAAGGAAAGAAAAGATTCAAATCCTTGAAATTAGAAATGAAAAAGGCAAAATCACAGCGGATTTTGCTGAAATCCAGAAGATATTATTGATAAATACTTTAAGAACCTGTACTCCATTAAAATGGAAAACTTAGAAGAAATGGATAAATTCCTAGATACATATGAATTATCATTGTTGAACCACTAAGATACAAAAATTTTAAATAAGCCAATATTAATTAGTAAAATTGAAGAAGTAGTAAAAAGACTACCAACTATGCAAAGCCGAGATCTGGAAGGATTCACTGCCAAATTCTAGAAGAACTTTAGAGAAGATCTAAAACCAATACTCTCAAACTCTTTAAAGAAATCAAAAGGGAAGCAGTACTACTCTCAAAGTCTTCACAGGAAGCAAGCGTTGCCCTAACTCTAAAACCAGAAAATGACCCAACCAAAAAAGAGAACTACAGACCAAGCTTTTAAACGAACATAGAGGCAAAAATTCTTAGTAAGATACTGGCAAACAGCATGCAGCAAATCAAAAAGATCATACATCATGACCAAGTATTCATTTCAAGGATGTGGGGATGGTTTAACATACTCAAATCAAAAAATGTAATTCACCAGATAAATAGGAGCAAGAATAAAAACCATACGATCATCTTAATATGGTTTTGACAAAATCCAGCACTCATTCATAATAAAAAACCCTCAAAAATAGCAATAGAGGATCTTTAGCTTATCAAACAAATGGCCAACATCATACTTAATGGCAAGAAGCTTAACACTTTCCCTCTAAATTCAGGAACAAGAAAATGATGTCCACTATCACTACTTTCACCACCAGCATGGTTCTAAAAAGACTAACTATAGCAGTTAGACAGAAGAAAGAAATAAAATGGAAAAAAAAAAAGTTAAGTTGATCCTCTATGTAGAACACCCTAAAAACTCTACCTAAAGACTCCTAGAATTAATAACCAAATTCAGTAGTGTAGCAGAATATAAAATCAACACCCCAAAATGAATAGCATTCCTTTACATGAATAGCAAACTCACTGAGAGGGATATTAGGGAAACAATATCTTTTATAATAGCATCAAGAAAAATGAAATATTTAGGAAGTGACCTAATTGAAGAAGTGGAAGTCCTCTACAGCAAAAACTATAATACTCTGATAAAGGACATCAAGGAAAGATTTTCCCTCAGAAAAATGGAAAGATTTTCCGTCTTCCTTCATAGGCAGTACCAATAGTTAAAAGAGCCATACTTCCAAAACTGTTATATAGATTTAATGCAATTCCAATAAAAATACCAATAAGATTCCTTAAAGAACTGTAAAAACAATCCTAAAATTCATATGGAACCAGAAGAGAGCTAGAATAGTGAAAGCAATCCTGGGCAACAAGGCCGCAATAGGGTGCATCACAATCCCAGATTTCAAGTTAGACTACTAAGCTACTGTGATAAAAACAGTGTGGTATTGGCAATAAAACAGACTTGTGGATCAATGGAACAGAGTATAAGATACAAGAACAACTCCAGGCACATTCAGTTGTGTTATCTTTGACAAAAGGGCCAAATCTTTTCACTGGAGGAAAGATAGCCTCTTTAACGAATGGTGCTGGGAAAACTGTTGCATGGCAAAGGTTGAACCTAGACCATCTCTCTCACCGTGCAGTAAGCTAAGATCAAAATACATCAAAAATCTCAACAATAGAACAGAATCACTTAATCTGTTGGAAGACAAAACAGTTAAAACTTTCAAAGACAGATGTGTAGCAAAAACTTTCTGAATAAAACTGCAGCTGCATAATAAATAATGCCAAGAACCAATACATGAGATCACATTAAATTAAAATACGTTTTCACAGAAAAGAAAAAGTGAAGAGACAACCTACAGAATGGGAAAAAAATTTGCCAGCTACTTTCATACAAAGGTCTGACATCTAGAATAGATGAGAACTCAAAAAGTTGACCCCCCAAAAAAATTTAAAAAATGGACATCTGAAATGAAAAGACACTTCTCAGATGAGGAGATACAACTAGCAAATAGATATATGAAAAAATGTTCAGCGTTGCTGATCATTCAAGAAATGCAAATTAAAACAACATTAAGGTTCTCACCCCTGAAAGAATGGCTAACATCAATAAAACAACCAATAACAAAAGCTGCTCATCAACAGATGAATGTATTAATATGGCATTTATACATGATGGAGTAGTACACTGCTATAAAGTAAAATAAACTTGAGTCATTTGGAGAAAAAATGGATGCACCTGGAGGCCATAATATTAAGTGAAGTAAATCAGCGTGAAGTTTGCATGGTTTCCCTTATATGAAAAAGTTGATAGGGAAAAAGTGAAGAGAAAAAAGTTACTGTATTTTAAGTATGTTTGTGCTGTCCGTTTTTAGTTTTACTCCTATAGGGTGTAAGCCATCACTTTGCAGGATTTGTACTTCTTTGTTAAGATGTTTAATGTTGCTTTAAGTGTGGTCTCTTTTGAGTAAAAACAAATTCCCAGAATAGGAAAATCTGTGAAGTTAGAGAGCAGCTCAGTGGTTGCATAAAATTACAGGGAAGGGGTTGAGAGATGATAGCTAGTATGTAGAGTGTTTTGTTTTGGGGGAAAAAAATGATCTAAATTTGAGTGTGGTCATGGTTGTGATATAGGAGAAATACAACTCCCAACCTGCTAGATGTCAGATGGGCTAACTTTGTGTCCCCTGAAATCAAAGAATGAATTACAAAGGGCAAAAGAGGTAAAGAGTAGGAAAGGTGTATTGAGAGATATCTCCTGAGAGACAGGAAGAGGCCTGAAAGTGGGTTGCCACCAAGGCCCTTTGTCAGGGATAACTTACACACCAAAGTCACAATGTGGGTACAACATGGGTCAAATACAGACAGTCGACCTGTTGGATTGCAAGTAGAGCCACTTAGCTAATATTGATTGAGTAAGGAAGTCAGTCACATAGCAAAGACTTTTTTTGGGAAGAGATAGATCTCAATGCTCTGGGCATCCACCTGGGTGACTAATGTCTATCTAGACTTTACTGGACCACCTGATACCAATCACAGTACCATCTCAAATTATCATTTATCCCTCAGGGGGGCATGTAGACTTGGTCATTGTATTTTTATCTTGAGGTCTGGCCTTCAATGGATGCACCTCCAGACATAGTTTTTCACTGACTCTCTTTTGCACTGACTCTCAGAGGCCCTATCCCTGTCTGACTAACTATTCATTTCTGACTAACTCAGCTGTCTATAGTCGTTGCACAACTTTGTCAATGTGATAAAATCTACTGAATCTTACACTTTGTAAAGTGTGTGATATGTAAATTTTTGTTCAATAAAGGTATTATTTTAAAATTAAAAAAATAATAAATGCTTATTTTTCATTAAAAAAAGACAGATTAAGTCTTTTGTGAACAGACTGAGTAAAATAATTTATTCATTAAGGCTATTACTCAGTCCAAGAGCTGTTGTTAGAAATTGATTATAAGTTAATTTCCAATGCTTATTAAACCCTCACTTGAAATTTAATTTTAAAAGCTGGAAAATAATTAGAAGAATTTCAGGTGAAGCAATATGTTGCGGTGGATTCCAGGAGGCATCACAGACCAGGACTGATGAGCGTTTTCCAGGGTCTTTGTCGATCCCATGGACCCACAAAGTTGACCTGCTTAGTCTTTTGGATTGGTCAGCTTCAGCAAAACTGGCTTGGAACAAAACTGACTGAATCATAGATAAAAACGTCACATATAAAAGAAAATATAACTCGCAAGGGATTTATGCCATTTCATAGGCACTTCACTCATTGAAAAGCAACCTCAACCAATACTGATTATACACGTTATAAAACGTGTAAACATGCTCCCTATTTTCAAACACATTTGAAACTACTAACAGGAATTTTGGCAATTATACTTCACTGTTTTAGAGGAAGTGCAGTGTGACATTGGGAAACATTTCTCTATTAAATCTTTACAACGAGTCCTCTGCGTGTTTCTACTGTATAGATAGACTTTGAACATTTGAGTCCTGGCACCAAGACTTTGCCTAACACCTTCAGTTAGAATACTGATCGCAAATATGCTCAATTTTTTTCAAATATAAAACATATTTTCACAAGTATCAATATTTTTTTAAAAAGAGAAAAGTCTCTCACAACAATATTTCACCAGCACAACACTCCAATTTTCAAATTTCTGCAGGTTCATTATTACTGCAACCAAAGGGTATTCCTGCATGTCTTTCAACATGTTGTTCATGGCTCTAACTTGCTATCTGTCATATTCCCCTTTGCTTGCTAGGCTGTGTGCTTTACTCTTTCGATTGCTCTTGTTGCCAAAAATAGCAACTGCTATGCGCATGTAACCCAGAGATATTACAATTCGTTGTGTTCCCTGGTGATGCGGATAAGTGATGTTCAGAATATCATGTGTATATAGAAACCATCAAATTTCTATGTCCTTAGTCACTAAATCACCCTGCTATGGATTTTGCTTCTGCCAATATTTATTTCAAACTTGCTATTGGTGTATATATAGTAAAAACTGGCTATATTAATATCATTAATGTCTATTAGTTTTTGATTCAGCACATTTAACATTGTTTCGTGTGCGTGTGTATGTGTGTTGCTTTTTGTTGCAATTGTTTACCTATGATTGGAATGAAATTTTATAGGCTAGGGAGCACCATTTAGAAAATGCCTCTATGCTTTTTCATTTCCCAAATAAGTGAGTTGTACAATTTAAATCTTCCTTCTCTGTCTTTTCTTCTGAAGTAAATGGAGCTGTAGCAATAGTGGACTTGTACAGGGAGCTCTTTGGATTTCTGCAGTCTAAGATAAACATAAACAAGTCCTCATGAGACCCCTGTTATCTGATGATTATCTCGATATGAAAAAAATGTACAAACAAATCAGGGAGCCATTTGTCACCTGTAAGTTTACTTTTGTATCTGATCTAATTCTTTATGATGATTCATTTGATTCAAACACCCTAAATATACTCTCAATGTCTCATTTTTTGAAAATCATAGAAGGCACTTATGCAGTACTCTTTGTGGTGCTGAGGTAGGAATAGGTCATGGCTTGACCTGGCTGGGAAGGTGGACATGACCTAAGGAAGTGGCCTTGACCTGACATCTGCCTTGGGCATGAAATCCAGACACCCTCTTCTCACAGGATGGGGGAAAGTCTCACAAGAATGGAGACAGAATAAACAGAAACAACACCAGGAGCTCATTCTCTTGCACTCTCCCTCCCTCCCTCTCCCTCTCTCTCTCTCTCTCTCTCTCTCTCTCTCCCCCCTTGCTCCCTAGCTCCCTCTCTTTTCAGATCTCTCATTGCCTGGCTACTGCCAGCTATTTCATTCACGTGGCAGAACCAGTTTCCTCTTCTTTTGTTAAATAAATTTCCTTAACACCCTAAGTTGTCCTTTCAAACCTTTGCATACTACAAACAAGAATCTGGAACTTAGTGGGACTCCCTGCACAACCAGAGCCCAAACAGACTCTGGGTCCCCTGCCCAATAACAGTGCTTTTCTCAAATATTTGTTAGCAAAATTTGACAATTTTAATTTTATAATTAGTTTTTTTGTTATATTCTTGAGATGATATATCATAATGAAATTATTTTTTTATTTTGAAAATTTAGCTTTACTATGAAGCAAAAGTAATTTAGAATAGAGAATGAACAGTAGTGGCCACAGCAGAGTACATGGACATTATATTTGTACTCAAATGTTAAGAACAGGCTTCCTGTTCCAGGCATAATACGCTATTAACTAAGTGAGGATTTTTGAAAAGCTATTTAGTCTCTGAGGTTTTTTTCCACATGTCTAAGTGGGGGACAATAATTGCTGACCTCTCTTGTCTATTGTTGTTTGGCTGATTGTAATGAATAGTTAATATCAAAGTATTTTCAGAAAATATTTAAATGAATTAGTTTTTTAAATATTATGTTTGACAAACTGTGCTTTCAGTCCTTGTTTGCAATCCTTAAGTAATATTTTGTGTATTTAGAAAGAGGAGGACCAGAGAAGAGGGGGAATGGAATCTGTTGTATCAGCACTGAGCAAATAGGAGTATAACTTTACAGCTTCGTAAAGATTATGAGTAAGTAAAATTTTAGTGGTTCTATCAGTTCACATATAAATTGGTCCCTTTTTGTTCACTGTAGTAATTACCTCTTACTTTTTCTAACTTCACAATAAACATGCAAATGAAGAATTGGAAATGAATAGTTAATAAGGATTTATGAATAAATACTAATTCTTTAATATATTCATAAGTTGATCAGCATTCAATTTTTATGCAAAATACATAAGAAATTGTTGTGCTTACTATAAAAAATGTTCGAATTAGGTATTTTTCTTCTATTCCTTTTTTTGCATTTGGTCGATGACATGTTCACTTAATCATTACAAAAGAAATTATTGAGTATCTATCAGTTTTCAGGCTGTGAAATATGAGTGACACAGCAAAATCTCATAACTCTCGAAATGGACAAATTTGGCATGTGAGGTTGTCAGACTAGTATGTACAACAAACATGTAATTGCACAAAGCTAAATCAAAATTGGTATTAGTATTAATTAATTAGAATTTTAAGAAAGGCATTGGTAGTACAAATTAATTGATTTGGCCTTGACTCTTACATGTGAACTACTGTAGCCACAAAGTCTTCTAGCTCTTCCTCAGGCTGTCTGGTAAATTCTTTCTTTGTTCTTGACCTGAGACACACTCTTAGCATGGAGTTGAAGTGATTTTCTCCAGTGCTAAATTTAGATGTAGATTAAATATCATCCCCAATATGGCTTTTCTGAAATTTTGTATTGGAATGAGTCCTTGTGATATGTTAACTGGATGAATACCTGCCAAGGAAATAAAAAGCACACTTTTGGGTGTATCTGGGTTGGTTATGGAGGCATGATATTGGATACCATATATGGTAACTGGCCCCTTCCTGACATTCTTTCCCTATTCTGCTTCCTGGCTACCATAAATTTAGCAGCTTTTCTCAATCACAGCTTCCACCATGAGGTTTCTTCTTTGGAGCCTGATAACCATGTACCAGATCTTCTGAGACCATGAGCCAAATTAAAACTCTCCTCCTTTAATTTTTGATTGTGAGCTATTGTGTCTGAACAATGGGAAATCTGACTAGCACATTCTATGATAAACTCCCATTTCACTCAGTTCCTTCAGAAATTTACTTAAAGTTTGCCTGTGCCTCTTAAAATCTTACACAGTATTAACATTTTGGTGTGATTCTTATCCATCTCTTTCACAATAAAGCAAATTTATGAGGCCAGTAACATTTTCTATGTTGTTCACAGCTGTATCCTTGGCAACAAAAAGAGTTTTTGAGCCATTATTTAAAATAGTATGTAGGTCCCTCAAAAAATAAAAGTAGTACAGTAATGTCATCCAGCAATACTGCTCTGGTTGTGCATAGAAAAAGAAATGAAACCCGTCTGCTGAAGAGACATCTGTACTCTCCTGCTCATTCTAGCACTATTCCCAACAGCCAATAAGTGGAAACAACTGAAATGTCCAATCGATTGACGACTTAATAGTAAATGTTGTACATATAACAAATGAAGCACTTTTCAACCATGAAAAGAATAGAATTCTATTGATTATGGCAAAATGCGTGGAACTGGGCTTATTTTGTAAAGTAAAATAATCTAACCATAGGAGGGCAAGAACTGCATGATCGTCCTCCTATTTGGAATTTAAAAAGTGTGATCTCATAGCAGTTGAAAGTAGAGTAGTGGTTACTGGATTTTGGAGTGAAAAGTAGAGAGGGACTGATTGGGAAAATTTGATTATTGGGTGTCTGGATAGCTTTGAAAGCTTACTGAGTAATGAAGACAAACAATTTGAAGAAAGGAGTGGCTGGAGAGAGTTGCATCCATTGAACTCTAGGTTCCATGAACTCTGGCTTGGTCCCAACTCCAGTATTTATTAACCAAGCAAACAAAGGACAGTACAGGTTATTTGAGGGCAGTGTTTTCTTAATGAATTGCATTTTTTCCTTGAGGTTCATAATAAGCATTGAGAGAGGGAGGTAAAGCAGGAATGCAAATTTTACTCCAGGTCAGAGAACATCTGGAGACTTGAAGGATGCGTTTGCTTGCAAACAAGCTTCTTCTTGGCCTCTGCTATGTGGAAAGTCAAGGTGTTCTCAGATGCACTCTCCTGTGCCCACAACAATTAAGTGCTAAATGATGGTAAAGTACTAATGATGGCTTTCAAAAAGCCAGAGTACAGAATTTTAAATAAGTTCATCATAAAGAAATGATAAATGTTTCAAGAATAAATATCTTTAACCTGATTTAAACATTATACAGTGCATACATGCATCATGACGTCACACGGCACCCCATAAACGTATAATTTTTGTGATTTTATAAATTATTTAAAATAAATTAAATTTTAATAAGTAAAGCAAAACAGAAAAGTATAGTCATTGATATCTAATGAGCACTCAATAAAATTTTTTGAATAAATTTATGAATACACGAATAAGTCAACAAATATCTGAATGCAGAAGTGAATGAAAATATTTTATGCAACATTCTTTCTTCTTGAGCTCAACTATGTTTAAATATAAAACAGTAAATGGTACTTCTTAATTTTAAGTACTAAAGTGCTTTTTAGATGTGCATTTCTGTCCTCCACAAACTTTTGCTGAAGTTTTACACATAGTGATGATGCAATAGCCTACAAAATGATATACTTTTGTTTCATCTGTAATCCTTTATTTTTTGCTTTCTTCTCACCTTTGTGTGTGTGTGTGTGTGTGTGTGTGTGTGTGTGTGTGTGTGTGCTGGGGATTAAACCCAGTGTCTTGTATATACTATACCCAAACTCTACCGCTGAGCTAAAAGCCTTATATTTATCTTAATATAGTCATAATCAGTGAGAGAATATAGCTAATTTGTAGACAATGCATCAAAAACACCATTGGTTTTTCCTCTTTGTGATGTGGATCTTTGAACATACACACCAGGTCCGTATCTCTTACTTGATAGCATTAACTATCATAGTCATTTGTAATACAGAAAAATAGCTCCGGTGCTGACACAAAATATAGAGCAGTTGCCTCAACAGAACTCTAAATTGTGAAGTACCGCACACCATAAAAGACACTATATCAAAGCAAAAAACTAATAGACAAAAAGTAAGTTTAAAATATAGAATTATGTTAGCCAATAAGAAAAAAATATTTGTCTGGCAATGCCAGCAGTAAAATGCATTTATGTTGCTGATAAATAAACCCTGTTGCATGATATATTTACTGATTTCCTTTCAGAATATAACATGTGAAATTTTTGCTGATCATCATATAATTGAATTTAACACTGCAATGCTTATTTTATAAATTTTTGTTGAAATTTATGTTCTGTTTAAAGAATACCTATCTCATTCTCAAATTTAAGACAATGTATACAAATTCAAAAATAATCCATTGTACGTACATTTAAAATGCAATACATCTTTATTCATGTATAACTTGTGAATATAAAATTTTAGGCACCTGGGATTTTTCTTAAACAATGGGTGCTTGAAGAGAAAATTGGCAGGTTTAGTAAAATCTTAAATTTTTTCAAGGGCTCTGTAATGAACTCTTGAATATAAATATATACATATGTTTATACGTAATATTCTTGTTGTAATATATTGAGCTTTTAGTGATTTTTCAACTTTAATTGCCTACAGAGTACTACGACAATTATGTTGTTTTCTTCAATGGGTAAGGTGTAAAAGCCCTACTGTCCACTACATAATCTTTTCTTAACAACTGAATATTTGTCACACTATTAAGAGTACAAAATATCTTGAATTTTATGATACTTGCAAGCTGTCAAGTTAGCCTGACACAATTTCTCAGACACTATTTCTTAGTCACAAGACACAAGGCTCTTAGTCAAAGACAACAGGCAGTTTATTATTTATTGATAGCAGTACCCCAAATATTCTTGTTTTCAAATGATGACTTCTAGAACTCAAATTCTCACAAAGACGCTTTACAAGAGTCATGTAAAGCCCACACGCACAGTGATTTTTGTTAGAGGAGAAGAACTCTGAGCTAAAGGAATCTAAATATTTTATATTAGGAAAAAAAAATCTCATAAAGATTTTTTTTTTTTTATTTTATTGGACATCGGGCAAACCTGCCTTCAATTCTGGAATAAAACCTTTGTCTTTTAATCTTTTGGAGTTTTAGTATACAAACATCCTCAGAACTTTAGTCTGGAATAAAAGCTGTGAGTTCCTCTGGTCACAGAAGGCCAAAGCATCAGAATTACAGACAATTATTTCCAACACATAGACTTGATCTTGTACGTATTAAATTTGGACCCACTTAATGATATAGCTTTTCTCAATCAGCTGTTATTTCAGTAATGTGGCATTAACAATGATTTTAAGACTTGGTGTCTTTAAGTATCGGTGATTGGCTTCCGGCTTGTGTGCCCAGCTCAGCTGCAACCCTTTGGCAGATGTAGCTCAGGCTTGGCTGCGTGGCTCTGCTTCAGGCGGTCTGTCAGCGGGGATTGCTCCAGGCTTGTATGGGGTTAAGGTCTTTCCACGTGTCTCAGTCTGGGTCCCAGGCTGCAGTAACAGCAACTGCCAGGAGGGTGTTTTTGCCTCATAGTTGATGACCAGGCCCCCAAAGCTAGATGAATCATTCAAGCGTACTTTGATCTCTTGCTCACATCGTGTTCCTTCCCATTCCCTTATATGGAACGCGACTCGCAGTCAAGTCCACGGTCATGTGAACAGGGAAATGTATTTCCCTCAAACAGAGAAGTTGACAGGTTATGTTGAACAGTATTCCCATCAATCCCAACTTTTTAAAAAAGCTTTTTCCCATTTTCAGAAACTATGGTTCGAGTTATCATTTGTTACATATCGTTGGCAGAAACACATATAGAGACAAAGGCTGAATTAAGCCTCAATTAAGTCTGAAATAAGAGGCAATGACAATTGAGAGTAATTTATTATATCAGTGCAGTAATATTTCAGCATCTTTCTGTTTATAAATATGTAAGTCCAAGAATCCAGCAAATAAAATATGTTTAGACTTGCTCCACAATGTCTTGAAATTCATCAGTGATACTTTGTTGCTATACAGAAGTAGGCAAATAATGATTAGCGACTAAGTGGTGTACATAATTTTGCCGTCTAAAAATATTTTATGTATGAGTGTGTAATCTTATGTGATACTGTAAACAGCAACATAAATGAATGACATAGCACTCATAGTACTTTTTTACCAAAGCAACATACCAAGATTTGAGAATTATTTACCATATTCACATGTCCTATAAGTGGCAAACTGGGGACTCAATATTAACATTAATTATTTGAATAATTAATATTAAAAGTTTGGTATCATGATACTAAATACAGGGTCTATCTACTTTTATACCTAAAAATTATATTCAACTCTCAGACACATTGTTAATTTGGTTTGTTGGTTTAAGAATTATTATTTCTTTTTCAAACATCTGTAATTCAAAATACATCATGGATTTTTACTGACCTTATATTGATTTATTACCATTTTACATGAATCAAATGTTGTTAGGGCTTATTTTATTTTAGTTTAGTTTTATTGTCATTGTTCATTGTATTTATTTTATAATGTGGCTGTAAATCTGTTTGTAAATTATATTTCATAGAGATGCTTTCAGGAAGAGAGATTGTATGAAAATCTGAACTTCAGAAAAGTCCATCAAATTGGATTTTAAGCTCTGTATAATGTCAATGACTTTTAGCTCACCCTTGCCCATTTGTAGTCCTCTGGAATCCCAAACATCCTACACTGCACAAGCATCTTCAACCTCAGTCCTTTTTAAAAATTCCTAATATACTACAAATATTCATTTATTCAGCGTAACTCCATGTAGCAAGGCTTTTAACTGTATCATCACTGTGAAGTACAATACAAATGCATGTTTATATGCAATTTAAATTGCACCACAGAACTACTTTCTCTTAAGGAGAATAAATACTACCTATTTGTCAAGAAATCTATGATTTTCTTCTAAATGTTGGGTCAGATTTATGTTCTATCCAGATCCCACCTCTTAAACTGCTTTTTTTCTCTTCTGGGGCTGGAGTGGTAGACCAATCTTTATTTTCCTTTGTTTTGCATTTCAAAGTGCTTCATTAGTTTGGAAGATGTTTCATTAACTTTTATTAAACTCATTACGCTGAGAGAGTAAGTGCCACTTTCACAAAAACAACTCACAGAGACATTTTACTAGGGGACAAGAAAACCTATTACCATTACTGTCCGCAAAGTAGGTTTAGATTTTTTAGTACAATGAAACAGAAATTAAAGCTCTTACATATAAAATATAACAAACAATGTGTCAGAACATTTTATGTGATCAATTCGGTCAAATATGTTCACTTTTGGAACTGTTCCATAAGTAAGTTGGAGCTCTTCTTTATGTGACTTTTATACTTTTTGGTATGCCTTTGGTATTTAAAAATAAATTATTTGTGGTATTTAACATAACTGATTGTTAAGCATCAACAAGTAGAGGTAGTTAGAATTATACAAATTAGAATTATTTTCAAAGCTAGAAAAAGTTTCTTGGTTTCTAACTTTCTAAGAATCATTCTGTAAGTTGCTGAATTATTTTTGCAGGGATGGTGCTGGGAATCATACTCAGGGCCTTGCACTTGATAGGCAAGCACTCTACCACTGAATTAAATCCCCAAGCCCAGCTAAACTATTAAGATAATAAACCTAGGGCATCTACATAACATAGAAATACTTCATGTGCACAGCACAAGAATGAAGAATTGCTATGAAATTTCAGAACGGTAAAGACTTATAAACTTCCAGAAAAGGAGAGAAAAGCATTGTAGTTAAGCTTGAATGCTGCATGGTTTCCATACTGTGAAAAACTTAAAGTATGAATAATTTAAAGAGCCAAAGACAAGACAGATAATAGGAAGGGAGATAGAGCTTTTGCAAAATGGAAGGGGGGCAAGAAGTGGAGGAAGGGCAGAGAGAGGGAAACAAAGAGGATGTAAAAAGAATTAAAATGTGTTATGTACATATACCAACTCCCCAAGATAAATGGAATCATTGTGTATTGCAAGCATGTACTAATAAAAAATAAAAATTAAAATCAGAATATGCACTTTTGATACACATTACCTCTTACAAAACTTTCAGATTCAATCACTTGCAGATGTAGAGTTAGAATTCTTTTCATCTGAAATAAACTGACCAGATAAAAATCATTACTGAATAAGACCTGCATGAGACACAAAGCAAAGGATCAGAAAAGCCTACACTTGTGAAGCCAAGCATCCGGGCACGGATTCCTCAAAAAGTGTGATTTCAGACTAATAATAGAACTATGTGACAATTGCGTTTTGGGGCAGTGTAGGTGAGTGTACTTGTATTTCTATAAATATACTTAATTTAAACTATTATTTGGCGATATGATTTCATTCATTCTTGATTTTCCTAAATAACTAGGTGCCACGAGCCACATCTTTTTCAGGTACTCCCAGATATAGAGTAACACTTTCTCAAATTTAATATGTGACTTCATTTCAAAGTAAAACTTTAAATACTTGTTTTGCATTAATTTATTAGAGATGATGTCTACTCACACAGATGAATTCCCAGTTTACTTAAATAATTACATCTTAATTTTACTTTAAGTGTTTATGTAAGTGTAATGAAGTAAAATTGATTGCATTACACTGTCTATGTCAGAAACATGTGGAGTCCTTGATTATTGCACTCTATATATTATACTTGTTCATCTGATAGTTTTTTCAGTGCCTCTAAATACTTCACTGTCCTAAGTACTATACAGGACCTTCCTTGAATATTTAGTGTCGCCTGAGGCAAGCATATATTTTTTTTCATGGGCTGGGACATCGTAGCAATTTTTAAATCATGTGCCTTACTGATGAGGCTTCCCATCTCAGTTCTACTGAAGCATCTCACCCCCCCAAAAAAATAAATTCACATTCTTTATCAGAACTGTTTCCTCCTTCCATGCCTCAGAAAACTTTGACAGACACACTAAAATTTATTCCTCAGCAATTTCTTTCCTTCCTGATAGAGCAACTTGATTATCAAACTGATGGATGCAATAAGGAATAAGAAGTGTGATGGATTAAATTTTCTCTGCTTTATATATTACTTGTTTAGACCTTAGTCTAATTATACTTTTATTGATTCAGGTTTTGTCTGAGAAAAATGTAGCTTATAAAATTTATGCCAAAAAATGAAGTGATAGGGATGATAGTTTTCTACGGCTGCCATAATGAAATGCTGCAGGCTGAGTGCTTTAAAGAGCAGAAGTTTATATTTGGTAGCCTGGAAAATAGAACTTCATGACCAAGGAGTCAGGAAGTCTTTTTCTTTGGTTTGCAGATGGCTGTCTTCATGCTCACATGATCTTTTCTCTGTGCAGATGTCCTCTTGTCCAAGGATATGTCCAGTCATATCTGATTAGATTTTTTCCTTTGGGATCCAATTTAACAATAATTCCCAATTAAATTTGAAATATTTTGTAAGTCTAGGACACAAGCATATGAATTTTGGGAGTAACAACCCAGTCTACAACAGATGCCAATATTCTCAGTTACCCAAAGTCATTCAAGTAGTTTGAAATATCTGAAGGATACAATCAGAAAACTGACTTGCACATTTCCGATTAACAACCATTTCTGTAAATACTTAGACAATTCCAAACAACTGAGCTATTCCTTCTCCAGAAATATCTGCTCATGCAGTGCTTCCGGAATTTTAACTTTAATCATGGTTGCCAGGACCTCCAAGACCCTGTTTCTACGCTGGGCTTTGGGTCCCATTTGTTAGGATGAGTCATACCGTCATTCTTTTCTATAACATGGATTTTGACAGACAGTAAAAAGACAATCCAGGTTATCTAAAATGGCACCCATAAAGGTCATCAAAATATAAGTACAACAAATAAAGAACATGATGAGTTATAAACATGTTTTATTGGTTCTCCACTTGCCTGCTTAGGTAAATAACCAATTTGACAAACACACCAGAAACATTTCTCAGTTGAGTGGACATGAGGATAGTTTTTGTACGTTTTTATATCTCATCAAAGCCTGGTTTTCCAAGGCTCATTACAGTAATAATAACACAGATTCATTTCTCAAAACAAAGACCATTTTTCTTAAGAATCTCCAGTTGAAGTTATGAAAAGTATTCCTGAAAAGTGGGGTGATCATTAGTGATTTCAAAATCACCACGAGAAAATATAAATATACGTATGATTAGATATACACAGTTCTCTATATAGTCCCTCTGCTGAGAGATGCTGACTTTGAAATGTGAGATTTGAAATTGAAAACATTTATTTTAAGAGTAGCTTGACAATGCTCTAAAACCCTAAGGAACAATTAATGAGGGAATGTAACCAAAGTCATTGGATTAAGAACATGTAACACTATAATTCCTAATAAGCAAGCTAGAAAATTGAGAAGTTGCTCAGACAATTTTGTGTGTACAAAAAATTATCCTGACAGATTAAGGAGAATAATATGATTTTCATGAATTAAAAACAAGTTTCATATTTTAAAATTTAAGAATTACTATTCTTACATATAAATTTAGGAATATATAAGTTAGGAATTATAATTTCTATTATACTTAATTTGCATATAAGTCCAAACACAAATAACCTTGGTATGAGAATAATCTTTCAGATGTTTGTTAAAATACAATCTATTAGACCAAAAAATTGTTATATTTCATCATAAATTTGTGGGATAGGTGCCTGGCTTACCATCAAGGTTCATTTAATTGCTGTGCATTCTCTTCTCTTAATTTATTCTAAGTATTAAATGCAATAATATTTGTAAAGTACTTAGAACATTATTTGCCATGCAATACCCATTCATTATTAAATATCAGCCATTTTTTGATTACAGAGATTGTGAGTTAACCTTTTTGAGATTCTCATTAAATTGAAAGATAACTAAACAATATTTCCAATAGCAATTATGTATCTCAAATATATTTTAATGAATCCACAAGTGTGTACAAATTCTGATTTGAGAATTATTGACATACAGAAAGGTACCTTTTTCCAGGAGTAATCGGCTACCTATAAAGATTTGTCTTTCCTTTTCATCGTGTATATTTGCTGTTGACAATAAGCCAAGAATACTGCATAGAATATCAACCTCCTCTTATGTAGATGATATTATACAATTATTTCCCACCAAAGAAATATTAATGTAAGTCACATAAGTAGTGGAGTAGTCATGAATTTAACCTTGCCAGAGGTCTGGCCTTTCCTGTGGCGTCCTAGGAGGTAACTGCTGATCTCTTAGAATGTTCTTTCTGATGAACACCCTTTTGTTTGTCTGAGGACTTTGGGTTACACCAGACAGTCTAGTACTGTGATAAATGATGGGGTCTTTGGATCACATGATATCATCTTGACCTCCAGAAGTTAACTACATGGGTGTAAATCAGGTTAATGTGGCCAAACCCCAATAGAACCTACACAACTTACCTTGATCCATCTTTTCTAAGGCTAAATATAGTAGTTTTTTTTTTTTCACAAAGGTATGTTTCAAGACACAGAGAATATATGAAGCCAATATATGTACTGAAGTATTTGTTGACTATGTTTTTTCATACAAATACATTCCTATGTTAAAGTTTAATTTATAAATTTGACATATAGTAGTAAGAACTAATAATACTAGAAATAAAATAGAACAATAATATACAGTAATAAGTTAGGTGACTATGATCTCTCTTAACCTATCTTATCCTACTGTCCTCACTCTTTGGTTCTTAGTGTGAGGTGAATGATGTAATCACTCTGACAGCATTAGGTTTCTTCGTATGGTTTACTTGAACCCCAGCTATGCAACACTGCAATACTGTGACAGTAGGTTGACCTGATAACTGAGATGTCTATAAATTGACTAATAAGTAGGCAGTTATGTGGTGAGTGATGGGATGATTCATATCCTGGGCTGAATAGTGGGGGGTGTGGAATGATAGAGGACAGTGTAAGACTTTATCCGGCTACTCCAAGCAACACCTGAACTTTATTTACAGAATTTTTATGTAACATTTTTGGATTACCTCTGATCATGAATAATTGAAACTACAGAAAGCAAAATCATGCATAAAGACAATGACTATGCTCTGTGCATATTAGTCACTCATCATTTCTCCTTAAGCACTGTCCAGACTTTACTGGGAGACGATAGCAAGACCCTCCACTCAGAGAACTTTTCTAGACCCTATACATGCATTGTTCTCTTGATTATATTTAATACTGATCATTTTACTGTGCTAATAAATTCCTATGTATATAACAGCTGTCAAAGATTTATTTCTATGAATCCTTATAGCAAGTGATGAAGCTTATAGGTGGCATGAGGACAAACAGACTGTGCAAGAGTTGTTAGAAATAAGGGTGGCTTTGTGGACTGTTCTCTGAATTAGTGTCACTTTCTGGCTAAGAAGTCTAACAAGCATGCACTGTATACCTTCTCCAATCTTGGATCTTATCTACCAATTTGATCTAAAACAAAAGTATAGGAGCTAATGAATGCTCTAGATCAGGAGCCTGATCTACAAATTACTGAGTAGGGACATCCACATCATATTGTTTCATGAAAAAAATAACTCTTGTTTCTTTAAGTAATTGAAATAAAGGATAGCCTTTAGTGTCGGGATGCAGCTATCTTCTTACCAAGGCTTTAATCTGTCTTTAATTGAGGCATTTTCTTTGAGGAAAATTGCTTGTAAGATTTAATAAGGAAAAAAGAAAGAAAAAAAAAAACCTCTTGCAATACATATACCAAGTCTTGGTTATCTTTTTGTATGTTGAATTTTATTTTTATTTATTTATTTATTTATTGGTGGTGCCGGGGATCGAATGTATGTTGAATTTTAAATCCATATTTTCCGCACACTATTTGTCCTAAGTCCTGGAAGAAGTTATTACAGGTACTTTGAGTACCAAAGATATTTTTCTGGTAATGACTACTGTCACATCAGGTAAAAACTATGCCTGACTTATCACTTAATTTTTTAAATTATATGCCTCCACATTAAATTATAATGTTAATGAACAAAAACTATTGCCTCACAATATGTACAAATTATGTTAAAAGAACACAATGTTTTGAACCTTAAAGAAACACAATCAGTTTTCTACAAGTTGGGATTTAGTTCCACTTAAATGTACCATTATTTCAACCTGCATAATTTCCATTTAATTTATTCTTTTATTTCTATTGCGTTCCCTTTGAAGTTTTCTGGCCATTGTAACACAGCTTTCATTGCGCACTGAAATGTAGCCAACAGCAAATCAAATATCAGTGCTACAGGCTGTGAAACATCAGAATTTCATTAACTTGAATAAAATGACTATTTGGCTTCCTTTCTAGCAGTTTTGAGTGCTTACTATCTGCTGAAAATATGCAGATAAGAAAATATCACTTCTCACATTCTGAATGCTCTAAATATTTCTTAACTCAGTATGGACGGAATAGCACCATATCTCAAATCTTCATAGGAAATATAAGTGATTAAAATGATGAAAAAATTACAGAAATCCTTTAATTTGCACAGTTATTAATATATTTTCATCTGTATATGTTCATGCAAAATTTAATTCAAAGTCATCAAGAGGTAACTATTTTATGATACATAAGTACCAATGAAAATGGGAAATCTACATTCTTTTTTTAAATAAGAATTTGGAAATTGATGAATGAATGAAAAACAGAAAAGTTTCTAAGCAATTAACAAAACCTCATTTTTAGTTCTGTATCTTATTTGAATTTTTTGTAAAATACTAACTGGTATTTTGGAATTTTTCACTAAATTTCTTGAATACAGATACATTTATAATTCCTCTGGGATCACAAATCTTTTTGGCCTGAAATATAATACTTTTAAATTATACCAACATACAATTTTTATTCAATATGAGGCTCATATAAATTTTGATGTCTTAAAGAATAGATCATATCAAAATCTGACTAGGAGAAAATATAATTTTAATTTTTTTAAATTTTATTTTAATGATACATTTGAGATGTACATAGTGATAACATTCATCATAGGGGATTTGTACCTGTACATGACATATCTTGTTGCTTCTTTTTTCCCCATTTCCCTCCCCTCCCCTTTCCACTCCCTATTTACAAAAGCTTTGTTTCCATTTTTCCTTTCCATTTCTTATTTCTCTTGTCCTTCTGTTCCTCCCTCCCACCTAGTTCCCTTTTCCATTTGGACATTTTCTTCCTTTTCCCAATATAATACATTTTAGTCTTTATTGACACTTTCAGTTTCTCACACCAGAGAAACAATGCGGTATTTAAACACGTGTGTCCGATTTATTTCACTTAAGAGTATGGTATCAAGATGTATCCATTTACCTAGGAATATATCAAGTTTATTATTCTTTATGGTCGAGTAGTACTCCATTGTATAAAAGAACCACGTTTTCTTCATCCATTCCGCTGTTGATGGGCATTTGGGCTGTTCCAAGATTTAGCTATTTACAAACTGTGCTGCTATAAACATGGGTGTGCATACATCACTGCGGTATGATGCTTTTAATTCTTTTGGGAAGATACCAAGAAGTGGAATAGCTGGGTCAAATGGAATCTCCAGTCCTACTTCCCTGACGAATCTTCACACTAATTTCCATAGTTGTTGCACCAGTCTGCATTCCCATCAACAGTAGAAAAGTGTTCCTTTCTCTCCACAGCCACTCCAGCATTTGTTATTGGCTGATTTGTTGATAATAGTCATTTTTTCTGCAGTGAGGTAGAATCTCAGGGTTATTTTAATTTGCATCTCTCAAATGACCAGTGATGTTGAAAATTGTTTCATATGTCTATCTGCTGTTTGTACTTCATTTGAGAAATGTCTATTCATTTCAGTTGCCCACTGTTGGATTGGGTCTTTAAATTTGGGGGGTCTTATTATTTTTGAGTTCTTTATATATTTGAGAGGTTAGTCCTTTGCCAGAGGAATAGCTAGCAAAACTTTTTTTCAACTCCGTGGGTTGTCTCTTCACTCTGTTGGTAGTTTCTTTGCTATGCAAAAGCTTTTTAATAAGATCAGGTCTCAGATGTTGATTCTTTGTGGTATTTCCTGGGCAAATAGGGATTTGTTCATAAAGTCCTTGCCTACACCTCTATCTTCAAGAGTTCTACCTATTCTATCTTCCAACAGATTTAGTGTTTCTGTTTTAATATTTAGATCTTCGATCCACTTAGTGCATGGGGAAAGATACGGGTGATGTGGTTTCTGAGAAAGTAGACCAGACCACCGCAGAGAAATCCTTGATTCTAGGGCTGGCATAAGAAATACACAGATGGGTTTCTAGATGTGCTAGAGGCATTTTGCAGTGTCAGTAAAGAAATACCCAAAGGGCAAAATCAAAACACTATCATAGTGGCATTTCAGAAAAAGCTTCCAATAGCCAACATTGGAAAGTTTGAGTACAAAATGAATAAAACAATGTAAGGTGATAATTCAAGGTGTAAATAAATACTCCTCATCCTATACACATAAAAGAATTGTCAAATAAGTAAATGAGAGAGAAGAGACATATTTTTCATACAAAATTTCAGTTAACTTGTGTAGTACCTATTGTCTAGAGAAGTTGGTAGAATTAAGTCATCAGTCACTGTGGGTTGTTCATAAAGAATACAGTACAGAACGGGAAAAATGAATTTACAGTGTGAAAAACACACAAATTCTACTTCAATTAGGCGATCAAGACAATATTAACAGTGATAATTTGTACTGATAATAGCTACCTTTTACACAGTGTACTGAAATGATATTCTATTGTCTTTTCTCCAGAACACATAGTGGCAGTTGAATTATGACAAGAATATATAATTTCTCTGTTGTTGGTAATTTTTTTTAGTAAATCTCAATGAGATCAATTTGACTGATAGACTTGATGAAGTCAATTTTATCATTATGGATTTTCTCCCAGATTGATCTGTCGATTTCTGAAATAGGGGTGTTAAAGCGTGCAATTATAAGTGTAGATGTGTATATTTCTTTTTTCATTTGGATCAACTTTTCCATTTTGTATTTTGATGCTCTGTTTTAAGGTAAATGCTTGTTAAGGTTTGTCATGATTTCTTTGTTGACCTGTCTTTTATTCTGTAATGCTCTTTATCTGCAAAAATATTCCTTGTACTGAAGCCTGTTTCTTTAGCTATTAATATAGCTATGAATAAAGCTTCACCAGTTTTTGATTGATTGTTACCATAGTGCATCTTTTTTATTCCTTTACATTTAAAGTTAATTTTTATATGTACATTGATTTAGGTAAAACATTTTTGAGCCTTTTTACTGATTGTGACAATGTGTCATAGTTAGTGCATTTATACCATTCATGTTAATGAATAATTAGATTAATATTCACTGTGTTTCTAGTTGCTTTATATCCTTTACTCTTATTCTGTCTTTCTCATGATCTTTCTGCTTTTTCTGATTTTATGAGAATTTTTCCAATTCAATTTTATTTCCCATCTTAGAATATCAGTATACTGTTTTTAAAAAATGTATTAGTGGAAATTTCACATACTTTATTCCTCATTCTTAATGGTTTCAGACAAAAAGTCTGATTAATTGCTGACCTTACTTTAGTTCAGATAAGGTATACTTTTACTCTGAATTTAAGATTACCTTCTAGTTCTGGTTTTCTGAAACTTGCATACTGTGGTGGACTTATTGTGGTCAGTTTGAGCAGGAATGCCCAGGTGGACTGAGCTGGTGTGGTTCTGAGCAGAGAAGAGCCACCTGACGATTGTTGCTGACACAGTGTAAAGGAGAACAGGAGCAGAATACAGGGGCCGGCTGTTTCCCAGGAGAAGCCCTGTCCCGGCTGGTTCTCCTGAAGGGGACTCAGCTGTTCTCATCACGGAAGGAGCTCAGGGCCTTGCTGCCATCGAGGATGGCTACTATTCACTGCAGGGGAGCTCTGGTCTTCATCTCTGTTTCACCTTCTGTGCCTGACTTATTTCATGTAGTTTTATTACCTCAACTTTCATCCATTTTCCCATAAAAGAAATTATTTCATCTCTGCGGCGAGCATCATACCCTGGCTCCAGTATAGATTTCTTCACCCTTTTAGTTCAGACATGGATGTATACAGGACATTGCTGTGGGCTCCCAGCCTTTGAATGGATCTTCTGGGTCTCCAGTGCATAGGTAGGTGTTCTGCACTCCTTCTGCATTTGACTTGTGTGTGTGTGTGAATATTGTAATGTGTAAATATCCTGTATTAAATCTGCTGTCTTGGAAACCATTGACTCTAGAAAAGTGACTAATACAGATATAATATACCTAGATACCTTAGTCCAATCAATCTGTTATAACAATATAAATGTATATTGTGTATGACTTATAAACAAGAGAAAATTACTTCTCACATTTATGGAGACCAGAGAAGTCCCAAATCAATGCGCCAGTAAAGTCAGTGTCTGGCGATGCTCTCTTTCCTGGTTTAAGTGTGACTGTATCTGGGTATGGTGGAGGAGGTAAAGGATCTTTCTCTGGTCCTTTCTGTAAGCACGTTACTGTTATCTGATTTGTGATCTAATCTCATGACTGAATCACTTTCCAAGAACACCAACTCCCACTGCCGTCAAGTTGGTTATCAGGTTTTAACATCTGAATTTGAAGATGACACAAACTTTCAGACCATGCGCTAGGTCTACCCTTTTGGTATTTATTTCATTTGGTGTTTCTGAGCCTCCTGGATCTGTGGATTGGTATTTGCAATTAATCTTGATGAGATCTTAGACATGTACAGTTTTGTTTACTACCATCTGTCCTTTACTTTGTTTATATTTTAAGGTTTCTCATATAAGAGAAGCCATATGATGTTTCACCTTCTGTGCCTGACTTATTTCATCTAGACTTATTAACTCAGCTTTCGTCCATTTTCACATAAAAGAAATTATTTCATTCTTCTTTATGACTGAATAATATTCTATGATGCATATGTGTCACAATTTTTATCCATTCATCTCTTGATGAGTATCTAAGCTGTTTCCAGACCTTAGCGACCATGAGTTACTATAAACATGGGTATGCATGACTATAGTATTATTAACTGTTTCAGCCTTATGGCCAGGAGAGGTATTGTCAGGTCAAATGAAATTTCTGATCTTAGTTTTTTTGAGGGATCTCCATATTGATTTCCATAGTGGTTGTACTAATTTACACTTCCACCCATAATGTGGGAGAGTTTGTTTTTCCCTTCAACTTTACCAGCAAAGGAGACTATCAACAGAATGAAATGACAATTTCATAATGGAAAAGATTTTTGCCAACTATTTCTCTGATAGTGGACTAGTTTCTAAAAAAAATATGAAAAGCTTAATCTCTCAAAAATAGATCATGTAGTCACAATGAATTGTATAGATACTTCTCCAAAGACATACAATTGACCAATAAATTCATGAAAGATGTTCATCCTCTTTTATTTTGGTTTTGTTTCTCTGCGAAAGGGTTTTGCTATGTTTCAGGCTGGCCTTGAACTCACATGTGGCTCAGGCTGGCCTCAAACTCCTGGTGATCCTCCTGCCCTAGTCGTTAGTGTGCTTGGATTGCAGGTGTGCACCCCCACACCTGGCTGTTCACCATCTTCAGCTATTAGGAAAATTCAAATCCAGACAACTCTGAGATTCCATCCTAACCCTGGCAGAATGGCTTTTACCAAGAACGTATTCTCTTCTTATGAGGACACAGCCATATTGGGTTACAGCACAGCCTTATTGTCATTATTGATGTTACACTTCATTAGTATTCCCTCCCAGGAAGAGTTTGAAATTTGCAGCTCCTTCTGCTATGATTATCATTGTTATATAGGAGCCCTGTTGTTATAGCAGTAACTTGTGTAGGGAAGAGCAGAGTGAATGCACAATCATATAATTAAACTTCAGTTTTTCAGTGAATCTGTACCTTTGGTAGAGATTTTTTTTTTTCCTAGTGGCATAACTTTCTTCACTCCCCATCTTTCTTAAATAAGATAGCCAGATATGTTGGTGACTTTCCCATTGCTGGGACAAAATGACTGTCATCTTAAAATTAAAAATGGAAAAGATTTTTTTGAGTCAGTTTCAACAGTTTTAAAGTAGGGTTGGCTGACGTGATGGTACAGACATTATCGCAGAGTAACATGTCTCCAGGAAGGTGGTCAACCCCTGGGAAGCAGGAAGATGAAATGCCAGAAAGAGCAGAAATGTGAGGGAGGAACTTGAGGCAAGAACACATACTTTCCATTCATGTTCCCAGTGAACCACCTCTTCTGAAGACTCTTTCTCCTTATAGTACATTATGTTACAAACTCAACAATAGTCTAATCCATTGAGGAATACAGTGCTCTTATATCCAATTACCTTCCCAGAGCCCCATTTGAGCTATTCAGGGGACATTTCTGATCAAAACCATAACATTCTGCCTCTTACCCCCAAATGGCTCATGTTCATCTCATTATGCAAAATGCACTTAGTGGAGTTGTAAGACCTGCCAAAATCACAATAGTTCCAGCACTGCAGAAAAGTCCAAATCTAAAGTCTCCTCTGAGATTCAAGGCATACTCTTAAATGCAACCCTGTAAAAATTAAAAAAGAAAGATAAATACTTCCAATATACAGGGCAGAGGGTAAACATTCCCATTTGCAAAGGGAAGAATAGGACAATAGAAAGAAATCAGATGAAAGCAAAACCAAAAACTAGTAGATAGCCTTTCCTTACTTCTTGTATCCCATTTTTAGCACCAGGGCAGATTGTGGTGAGATTTGAACTAAGAAGGATATGGGCAGGCCCACATCTATGACCTACCTGATTGTAGCACACATGGCTTCTCCCTTAGGTGGGTTCTCTTCCTTGTCTAAAACTTCCTTGGCAGGAATTCCATGTTCCTTGTTTCTGGAGCCTGCACTGAAGCTTTGACTTCATTCTCACTTTGTTATGAATTGCCCTTTCAGGGGTACATTCCTTGGTCTCTCAGGCCTTCCTTTGAAATCTGGATTGAAACTTCCCTTAACTCACAAGTCTTGAACTCTGCATGCCTATAAAACCAGCACTATGTGGATGATGCCATTTTCAGCATTAGCAGAGCCCCTTGGACCATGGTTGCTGCAGCCCCTTAGTGCATTGATGGCTGAACATGGGAATATATTTCCCTAGGTGGCTCTCAGTGATCAGGGACCCACTTCTACCTTCTCAAAACAAAGTCTTTCAAAGAAATTTACCGTTTTATATGCTTAAGAGGGCCAGGGATTTAGCTCAGTGGTTAAAATGCTTGCCTAGCAAGCACAAGGCCCTGAGTTCGATCCCTGGCACCACAAAAAAAAAAAAAAAGAATGTGATGGAAGGTGTCTGGCCAATTCCTGAGATGCCCTCAGGGTATCTTTCCTATTATCCCAGGACAAAGTACTTGGCTTATTTTTAGTGGCTCTAATCTTTACTGCAACCACACTCTACTTGACCTCGACATTAGAAGCACTTTTTTCTTTCTTTTTTTTTGGTCAAGTCGTAACATTTTCACATCCTTTGACTTTGACTTTGCTTTTTGTAAAGACTCTCACTCTACTTCTGGCTAAATGCAGCCAGAAGTACTCACACTACAGCTTGAAATGTCCTCCACCAGATCACTTAGCCTGTCCACATTAAATTCAGCCACATACAATATCTGAGGACATCAGCAAAAATGTAGACAAGTTCTTTGGTAGAATAAAATGAGAACAGCCTCCAGTTCAGTTTCTAATAGAGTCCTCATTATTTTTTTGGTGTCAGTTTTCTTTATTAGTTACTTTCCCATCACTCTTAAGAAATACCTGACATAAAATAAAAGAAGAGAGGTTTATTTTGCTTCACAGTTTCAGCATTTAGTCATGATCAGCTGGCTCCAAAGCAAAACTATCCTGGTGAGGGGCATCAGGAAGGAAAGTCGTTCAGGTCATGAAGCTAGGAAGCAAAAAGTACAGGGGCAGTCAGACAAGTAAGGGAGGAATGGAGGACAAGAGCACACCCTTCCAGGTTACAAATCAGTGATCCACCGCTTCCCAACAGGCCCAATCTCCTAACAGCTATGAACTTAACAGAGTCATTTACTGATCCAATAACCTTTCAAAAGCTCCACCCCAGACCACATGCGTCTTTGGGGCGACATTTTATCTAAATCATAACAAAGCCTAGTGGGGGACAAAATAAACTGAACATCCTCCTACAGGTGGCATCATTTCGGGTCTAATTCTTTATCAGGAGTGTAATCCTTTGTTATGCAGCAGAGTTTGCACTTATTTCACAATGATTTACCTTCCCATTCCTCTGTAAGACCTATCAAGCCATCTTTTTTAGATCTTCCCCATGGAAACTTGTTGGAGTTGTAATTAAATTTTCAGAGGGATCTGATAGTGCCCTAGGATTTTCTTAATATTATGCTTGTTCACACTCAACTGCCACTAATTTGTCAAAATCGCCATTTAAGTGTTTCAATTAATTTATTGCTGAAGCAGTTTCTCTTCTAGAGAAGTATATCTTGGCTTTTGCATCCTAAATTCACCTTACTTTCCATAGTTTGATGATTCGTTTCGATCTCCAAACCTGATTTTCTAATAGGTACAGCAGAAGGCATTGCTTTTCAGTTTTTTGGAATTTTCTTATTATATAGAAGTGTTATAATTCTCCAAGCTGTTTATGTCAGAATTATAAATGGAGGTTGTATGATTTTATTTTGTATATTTCACACATTATTTTATTATACATAATTTGGCTATTAGATATACTTATGATCACGTTTGATTAAAAGGAATGCATAGTTTTGTTTTGTGGAGTTTAGATGATTACTTTTCTGCATGGGATTATTGTACTGTATATTTGTACTATGTGAATATATCTGTGTGATAAAGACAAAGATATAGATATATCTGTGAAAATTCTGAAATGGGCAACTTTTATTTATTATTTATTTATAGCAAGCACTCACAAAAGAGATAAAAAGCTCTCAAATGCTTTTTTATTGTGTTTTATGACTGGAACTTTTTTGAGAATGTCATTAAAGGAAACATGACATTATTATAGAGACCTCACGCAGATACTTAGGATCCCCCAAACTTAAAGCTGGACATAGTGCTGGTTTGGGGTGCTGGGACTAGTTAGGGGTGCTGGGACTAGTTAGGGCTGCTAGGACTAACTGAAGGTGCTGGGATGCCATTTTCATTAAATAAAGTAAACAGGAAGAAAGAACAGCAAAGGAAATATTTCTCAATTGTGGTAAAACTTTATTAATATAATATTATTACAGATTCAAAAGTTAGAGAATAAAACTCATTCATCACGATATTTTTCTTCTTCATTCATCTATTATTTTTCCATCTGAGGTTCTCAAGGGCAGGGATTATATTAAAATTATTTTTATACCCTATATTAGTGCTTTCCCTGAAATATATTTGCAAATGTTTATTTGATACATAAATGACTGAGTAAATAATGATAGAAATAGAATGGCTTAAATGCAACGACAAAAAATGAATAGCAACACAAAAAAAAGAAACTGAAAAGTGACTCGATGTTCCATCAAGTCAAACTAATTTAAATAATTCAATTATTTTAATAAATTTATATAAAATTTAAAATTTTTAAATGTGATAAAATTTTTAAATTTTAAAATAAGTATATATTATTAAAATTCATAATAGACTCTTTCTAGGAAACATATTCACAAAGAGCACTGAGATAAACTAGAGAGTAGAAACTTGTAGTATTTTTCATCTCCTTTTCTTTTCTTAAGCCACTCAAATAAAACAATGATAAAACAATACGAGAATTAATTTTGTGGGACATCACTCTATAATACATTTTTTGATATTCTACTACCTCACATTTTTATTTCTTGCTGAACTTGGTTATATTTGTGATTGTTATACATTATGTAGATTTTGCAGTTTCAAAAGAAAAAAGCTTACATGTCATTAAAATTAATGAGAAAATATATATTAGCAATAAAATATATTAACTTGTGATTATATGATAGATAATAGACCATTCTAGAGAATTCGGGTGGTACATAAAAATAAATTATATAATGGACATCATGCAATTTATATGCATTTTATAAATTCGATTATTGTTTATTATAATATTTTTACCCAAGTCAACAAGACAGTATAATGCACTGGCATCAAGTTCTTCAAATCAGGACCATTAGTGTTTTCATTATCATAACGGAAAAAAAAAGACACTTCACATATTTTCAGTGCTTCTCTATAAGTTACAAGCAATACATCTTCTAGGCTTTTTCGTTTACCTCACACATTTTACAACTCTAACACTTTACATTTAAATAATTTGAGTATGATAATGTTTAACCATCCTAGATTTAAAAAGATTTTTTAAAAAATACCTGCTTTTATATTACCTCACGATATGCATGTTTATCATATAAATACCAGAGAGTTTGAAAAATCTGCAAAGTTATTTGACAAGGGTAAATTTCAGTTTTACATAATTAAAATGTACTACTATGTTTGCTAAAATCTTGCTACTTCTTATTTGATATTTATCTTAGTAGCCTGAAATAGAAGATTGTACACACAGAAAATAGTAAATACTAACAGGTAGTTTAAAAGACTTATAAAATAATACTTTGTAATAAAATACTCTTCAACTAATTGCTATTAAATGTAAAGTATTTTATTTAAAATTAAATGCATTAATTTTGTCATATAAAACCCAAGGAAATGAATTTCTTTCATTTCCCATCCTCTCATTTATTTTGGGTAGCATAGATGGTTCCCTAAGAGAAGACCATCTAAATTCATATTTGAAATAGATGTTTGAATCAGTTTCCTTTAGTAAATGCCAAATGAAGTGTCTCATGTGAATGAGGCTGAGTTCTAGTAGTAAAATCAGCCATATATTGTTACTATAATGACAAGTAAATGATCTTATTTAAATTTTGAAAAAAAGTTCATTTTATGTGGTTGACTCATTATGTTTTTTGAACTTCGGTATAATATAAAAACGCACACAAAGGGGTATGGTGGCAAATACCTATCATCCCAGCACTCTGGAAGGTTGAAGCAGAGCATTGCCAGCTTAAATTCAGTATGAGAAATTTACTGAGACACTGACTCAAAATAAATATATTAAGAAAATGCGGCTGGGATATAGCTTGTCGAGAAGATCCTGGGTCTGGTGCACAGTACCATCAAAAAAAAAAAAGTACAAATTGAAAACATTTATATTCAGGAACTGCTTTTATTGAATACATTCGGAACCACTTTCCACATCATTAATTCACTGAACCTCTGATTTTTGGAATTATAAATTATTTTGAGAACTGGGATGTTTGTCCAAAGTTGTACTTATTAGTTTTAAAAGAGGAGTGTGTGTGTGTGTGTGTGTGTGTGTGTGTGTGTGTGTGTGTGTGTGTGTGTGTGTTTGTCTTCTAGGGAACTTACAGCATAGTAGATTCATTAAAAAAAAAATAAGGAGAGTAAAAGAAAAGCTTTACTAGTATTTTGATCTTATTGGAATGGGTGTATAACAAAAAATGATCAATTTTAATAATGGGAATACAAGGGGTAAATTCAAATGCAAAGAAATTTTCCATCTGACACATGACTGGAAATCATTATCATTGATAGTATATTTGGAAGGCAAATAAGGGTAGAAGGCAGGAGAGCGTTGCAGGCAAAAGGTACGGTGTTGAGAAAGAAAAGGTCTGGAGGCATAAAAGACTGTATGCTCTGCACTTCAAGCAATTTTATACAGACAGATTTACTTTTGGGTGAAATAGATTTGGTGGAACAAGAGGATAGGGAAATGTCCAAGGGCTGCATTAAGAAAAGAATTACCCACTAACAAGTGAGACACCTATTCTACAGAGAGATGTACAACAGATTTACATTTTAAAATCTTTATATTTTCTATATTCTCTATGGTAACTGCATGGTAGGTGGATTGTTAAAATATCAAGAAGACTTAGAAAGAAAAGACGAGTTGTAGATTTCCATCAATACAACAAAAAAAGCTCCCTAATAAATATTTCAAACTGACAGCGTAAACAAGAATCCTTTTACACGGAGCTAACAGGGGGCAAAGCATGAGAAATCATCAAAACTCAAAAGTAAAGCAGACATTAGAAAGCAGAGGCTATTAGCAATTTTGAAATAGTGAAGAAAATCCAGGCAGGATAATAATGGAAGATGAGCAAAGTAGAAATCAACAGTCTTGCTAAACCAGAAGTTTAGATTCTTAACACCTGTAGGATATCAACAGAGGCCTTAATAAGTATATAACAAAGATAATGAAAATATGTAACCAAAAACTTGCAAAATGCAGGTAAATAACTTGAGTCAAGATGTCAGGACAGTTCTGCTTTAGAAAAAGTCACTTAAGGTGAGGCTGTTTAGGTGAGATAAGAGTCGTGAGAGTCCCACCCTCTGACCAGAATAGCACCTATCTCCCGCCCACACAGGCTGCTGAGCTGCTGCATGGTGTTTTGTCCCAAATGAGATGGGGATAAGTGTAAAGCACACATCAAGACTTAGTAAGAATGAGTTAGAAAATAATCCTGTCAATGCTTCATATTGATTGGTTTCAGAGTCTCTTAGATATACTGGGTCAAATACATTAAAATTATTTCTTGTGTTGTTTTTTTTTTTCCAGTTTGTAAAAATGGTGGTTATAAGAAAGTTTGAGATTATATATGTAGCTTGTACCTGTGGATAACATATTTTTACCTGGACATCTCTTTATTGGAACATAATCTTGTCAAACAGGGCTTTCCTCGTATGAACTTCCTCCCCTTATTTACTTATGTTGTTAACTCCCTAAACCATTAGAATTTAATTTTTTTCTTTGCTTTTGCTTTAAGATATAAACGTGATTTTAAAATCTCCATTTCTAAGGAGAAAAAGAAATGCCTCAACTGGGATGAACTCCATTCCTTTTAACCATGACATTTTCGTAGCTAAAATTGGGTTTTCAAATTATATTTCTACCTCTTATATAGTTTGTTCTTTATTTTTAGAGGTACCCAGGAATTTATATTATTTCACAATTTTTTTTGTTCGCAATAGTCCTTTTGTTTTTCCAAATACACTAAATGTATGACAATTAAAGATTACATTAAGGCCTTGTTAGGAAGTAAATGTAAAAATTATTGTGTATTAGAATTGACATATATTACACTATTGATCCCATCTGCTAACTGGATAATATGTAAATATGCATTTCCAAAACTGGAATAATTTTCTAAAATTTCTTATAGTTGTCTAATTAAGTCACTGTCTTTCACTTCATGGTTTCTTCTTTAAGCTTTTTCAAATTTATTCTGGTAGAAATAGCCAAGGGTAAGTAAAGGGTTCTGTATTTTATTTGTTGCTATAAAAATTGAGAGTGTTAACCTTTTCCATTAAAAGCTCATTATTAGTGGTATAGTCATTTTAAGCATTTATTATTCTCATTTTTATGAGAGTTTAATGGTAATTAATCCAAAATACCAAGTACCTAACTCGTATGAATTAAAATATATCTATTCTATAGAATAGTTTTTACTTATTTTTTCCTCTTTCGAATGTTTTGAAATGGTTCAAAAGTTTGACCACGTTATAAAAAAGAACACAAAATCATCTTTCAAAACCAAGAAAATAGGAGATGCCTTTTAAATACTTCTGTGTAACATGGTTAAATTGATTTCAGTTTTTTGTAGCATACATTTTTAAAGTACTATTGTTGACATTTTGAATGTTTTGTTCTCTACTATTGCAACAAGTTATCTTTATAGACTGTATTTTCTCCCTATTTATTCATTCTCAAAGCTTAATGAGTTAATTTCAAGTAAGGGATTTTTGCTTCAGTTTTATTTCATTTATACCAATTAATTTACTACACATAGCTGCAATGTCCTGAATATCAAATGATTTGATGTGGATATTCTAATTCACCAGCCACTATGAACTATGATTCATTGAAATAACTAATGCCTGATTCATATGAAAGAAACAGAGATGTTCGTGAAAATTTCCCATTGACTGACATGCATTTACTAAATATTGGAATTAATGTGTAATGATTGAATTATAATTCTTCAAATTATTAGAATAGGAAAGCCAGAAGATAGAAGTGTAAAGCTGCTCATGTATGTGGAAGAGAAGAAAGTGGAATATCATTATTTGTACAACAAATACATGATAGAGTAAATGAGCAGAGAAAATATAATTTCTTGTTTCAAAAATTTAGCTGATTGGACTATATTTCATAAGAGTCAAGCAAAGTTAACATTTCTCACTGGAATTATAAATAAAAACGACTAGAGGGCAAACTCAATTGTGAAAAAGGATTATTCTAGTAAAACAATCTAGATACCAACTCAGAGTGAGATTATTATCATAGTATCTCTAAGTTTGGTTTATTGAATATTTTCCTTTTAAATGTCACATTGATTTGGAGGCCTCTGAAAATTTTAAACCAAATTACTTAAAAGTTGTCTCTACTTAGTTTCTGAAACTCTTTTTCCTTCCAGTTGAATTTCTGTGTGCTACAATTCCTGCTAATAGAGTCTCACATGTTACTTCCATAGCATGTAGTCTGATTTTGTCCCAAATTGTTTCAAATTGATTATTTTCTTCAAATGAATTCATGTCTGTTCAAATAGAAGAGCTTTTCAGTATGCACAATAGATAGAACAGAAGAAGTATTTTTTTTTTAATAGAAGTGTGTATGATTTTAGGACAGGACATCATTGGTGCTATTGCCCTACAGTAGAATTTTTCATATTTTAACAACACACACACACACATGCACACAAACAAAGTAAAATAGAAATTTAAGGAAAAAAAAGCAAGCAAGAAAAAAATAATCATCTTAAATCATTTGACGGCAGAAAGCTCTCCAGCTATTTTTGGATCTTTGAGGGGTGCTGACAGTGATTGTCAGGATATTGATTTAACTTACTAAAACTCAACTTCATATTCCAGAGACAGAAAATCAGGTTATATTATGAGAGTCATCAAAGCAGGTCAAACAGTAAAAGATGTTCCAGGAGAAAATGTATTTGCAGTAAATTTTTGATTTCTAGAATTTCAAGTTCTGTTAACTTCATTAAGTCCAAGATAAATTTAGAAACATGAATTAGAAATACTGTATCAATAAGCCAATAACAAAAATGACATAAACACTCTAATTTAAAAATATGATTTCATATATGTGTGTGTGTGTTTGCTTTCAATAAGATTTGGACAGTAAAGTTATTTTATTAAAAGTCTTCCGGTTTCTAAAGCTGAGGTGAGCAAAGATCCTTGGCACATAGACCCACTCAGGAAAAATGATATTTTTATGGACTGTATGTTTCCTACACATTGATAAATTCATATGAATTTAGATCATGTTGTCTGTTACTTGTTGAGCATTACTAATAGCTAGTAATATGTGACAAATAGAAATGTAAAATATGTTTGTACACTGATCATTTATCCTTTAAATCTGTGCAGCACTTTATGGTTTGCTTGGTATATTTATACATATTGTATTCATGCTACATTTGACATAATATTCAGAGAAAAGTATTCATATTTCTTCTCTACTTTCAAGTGGAAAATAGATTCTGAGATATAAAAGACTCACTGACAGTGTGTATGAAGAGTGTTTAAGCTAGGATAAATTTATCTCATCCAGTGTAGGCTTTTGAGCCAGGAGAAAGCAGTCCCAAGAGAAAACCGTAGTTAAGCACTTTCTTACCTGTGCTAGTAGGGCCTTCTTTCTCATTTTAGTTCATGGTAGAGCGAACTGTGCTATACAAGAAGTAGTACTGATGATAATTTTTGTAAGTGCAATGAAATTATTTCTTTTCAGAGTCCATTGGTATTTTCCATTTTGCTCAGATGATCTGCAGGTATCAGAAACTGTAAACAGTCTTACCACCAAAACCCTTTTAGAAATAGGCAACTCTGATTTTTATGCCAAATGTCTTTTGGAATGCATTTCCTATGTTTGATAAACATGGTCATTGTGTGAATGATAGTGGATAATAACAGCTGGTTAATTTCTCAAGTATAATAGGACAATTTACTTTATAATTTAGCCGATTCAGATATCAATTTATTAAGTGATTCCTGTTTCACTAAAAGCTTTCCCATGAAATGAAATTAAACAAAGAATTAGAATGGTTCCTTTGAAGTCAGCAATTTGATGAGAAGAGGACAGATTCATGATAGAAACATTAGGTTGGAATCATGATCTTTCAACTTCATTGTGCATGATCTTGGGGAATTTTGATGAAGGACCCCAAACCTTTGTTTTTCTACCAGAAAGTGAAAAAGTATTTCATAACCTAGTATTGTCAGCATAAAAACAAGAGAATATCTGCTATGTTACCACATTGGTGGTCTTTAATACTGTAACAGCAGAAATTATCGTAAAAAAGCAAAAATAGGTAGCTACAGTAAGAAATTCAGCTACCTAGACATTAGGTAGAAGAACAATCTTTCTTTATAGCAGACTGGATAAGTGGGTTTTGTTCCAAATATCTACTGTTCTAAAATTCTTTGGAATTGAGGACAAACAGTTCAAGAATTTAGTATGTCTGCATAATTCTTTGTCAGCTGTGTTTTTTTTTAATCAAAACTATGAATTCCTTTTTTTATACCTTAAAAAATCCCTTCAAGACCTCAAAAGATAAACTGGAAAGGGCAATCCATTTGGTTAGATAATAAAAATAATTGTAAAATATCCAGACAGGAAAAGTCTGATAAATACCCCAAACACATTTTAGTTATATATCCGAATACCTAACAATATTTACATTCAAATTTTTAAGGAAAAAAAAAATACTTTGCATGTCTATTATTTCCCCAAAGGTAATATGAGAACTTTCAAGAAAATACTTTGAATTAAAATTAATTTTACATTTAAAGTTTTTTGCTCGAAGCATTTGAGTATTTTGTGGAGTCTCATTGTTTTGAGTTCTTTATATATTCTAGATATTAGCCCTGAAAAAGTATATTTTCTTAATACTATCTCTGAGAGAAAAAAAAAACCTATTTACATTTGAACTAGTTATTTGAACATTTATTTTATGTAGTTACATGACAATTTGTGAATTCTAGAAGTGTTATTTTTTGACATTGGAAAAGTGTTGGAATAACCAGCTTTTCAGGACTTGATGTGAAAATGATTGTGCAGAGCGTGTTGATTATTGGTTATTAGAATGCAGAAAGAGAATGAAAACAGACATTGCTAAGGAAATTAGAGGTTTACTTTCCTCATGATATGCCTTATAATCACAGATTTTTTTTTTTTTCTGTATGTTTCCTGAAATGTGCTGATATTTACTTGGGAATTAGTTTATCTGGTTATTTTAAGAATGATTTTGTTTCTAGAGTTGGTTTCTAAATACAGATAATAAACATACACTGCCATTATGCTCATAAGCACAAAGTAAAAAAAAATAGTGAGTACTAAGTATTCTACCTAGTTTGGTTTGCCATGAAGATAATTGGAAAGGACCTTCAAATGTTTCCATTAAAAAATCTTGGTGAGTTTTCCCCAGGTTCTAACAAACTATATCAAAATAGAACTCATTTCATGGAAAAAAGGAATCCCACAGCACTTCTTTTTAATAACTGTTCAGCTACAAAATTTATTGGTGTCTTTTTATGTTCCCTCTAGAGAATGTAACGCACAAAAGCATTGCCACGGAACATATAAAATTACAAATGAAATTTATTGTAAAAAGTAGAACGTCTTCTAGACTGGTGTCAGTATTTATTTCATTCATAAACCAAAACTGCAGTATAATATATTCATTGTCAGCAAGTTCATGTGTGTAAATTGCCATCCAATGTTATCGACTGATATAAGACAGATATTGAAAAGACAATTTAAATTTACTCTTCCAAACATAAACTGTTCCACAAAAGCACTGTAAAAACTCCTTCAAGATTTTGGGTTGTGCTTGACATTTACGGTTAACTACATAATTTGGTCGTGTCATAATCCACTGTGTTTGGCAATTTGGCATTAAACGCCTGCAGAGCAGATTGGATCCTCACCACTTCACTAGTCGACAGCTTGAGTCTATGACGAAGCAAGCAAGAGAAAAGGTCTAGACGACGCTGACCAGGTGGGGAGAGTTTATTTACACGGTCTCTTATCTCTAGTAGTTGCAAAAGTGCTGAGTCCTGGGATCCCTGAGTGTAGGGGTAGTCCAGTTGCAAAATCAGGTCCCGAATTGCTTCAGGGTCAAAGTGCATGCTGTAGCCAAACACTTGAATATTGTTGATTTTCATGTAGCCCAGGTTCCGGGAAGGATCGATAAACTCCAAAGGTTCGTAGTAAATGCTCTCATTGCCATTGGGGCCATTTGACTTGATGCGACTCCTCAAGTAGATGTGCACTGTCTCAAAAAATGTCTTCCATTTGTTCCCCAGAGTCAGTGTCCAGTTATAACACTGCAGAGGGAGGTCCAGTTTAGTCCGCTCCCAGTCTGGAAAGCTGTTTTCATTCACAGGCATGAACCAGCTCTCGGAGTGGCTGCCTCCGAAGGGATTGACATAAATAGCCAACACTGGCTCCAAGGTGCTGTTTTTAGTTAAGCAAATCTGCAAGGAGATACCCAAGATCATATGTACCAGACTCGACTTGTACTTGTTGCTCTTCAAAGTGAGGAGCATCCGCTTGCGCCAGGAAGGGTCAAACCAGCTATTGAGGCGCATGTCGTTGCTGATAAAAATGGCGTGGACTTCGATTCGTCTGTCCGTTTTCTGCAACAGGTATTTCATCTCCAGATCTTGCAGGTCAGTCTCAAAGCCGATGTAGTGATCAGTGGACTCGGCCACCTCAGGCTTGCAGAGCCCCTGGCTCAGCATGTAGCCGGTGTTGCAGGCGCCGCAGCGGGTGCGGTTGTCGGGTGCGCAGGTCAGGCAGGCGGAGGCATCGCCCACTGTGCAGGGCAGAAAGGCTGCGCAGACCACCTGGTCATTCGGACAGGTGCACGAGTGTGTCTCCTCGGAAAAGCTACCCAGCAGGCCGTTCTCGTTGCAGTAGAGAAAAGACTGGATGCGGTTGACCCAGTAGGTTGATGTTCTAGAAATACAAAACAAAACGAATCTGCATGAATACAAAGACCTCGTGTGTGTGTGTGTGTGTGTGTGTGTGTGTGTGTGTGTGTGTATTCTGTGCATCACTGCAAAAGACACAGAATTAGTAGTATTCGATTCAAGCAGGAAGACTCCATTTCTAGATTCTTTTTTTATAGTATATGTTTGAAATACATAACAATTACATACATTTTGGGGAATTGGTACTAGAACGCTCCATTTCTAAACACGGGGTGTGTTTTGAAAGGATTGCATCCCACCATACGAAGTGTCCTCAAAAGGTGATTTTTAAGTATACTGAGCTTGGTGGTTCTTTTGAAGTGATGCCACCAGGAAACAGAGAATAGTTTTACTATTAAATATGAAGAGCTGAGCTGGGGATTTAGCTCAGTGATTAGAGTGCTTGCCTTGCAAGCACAAGGGCCTGAGTTCGATCCCCGGCACCACAAAAATAAATAAATAAATAAATAAATAAATAAATAAGAAGAGTAAAATTATAGCATATAAAACGCAAGGTAACAACACACAGCGTATTAACAATCGCCATTCTCTTAATATTTTGTAATGAAACTTTATGTTTCATAAAATAAAAAAGATTGTTTATTATTAGTTTCAGACATCGATAGTGTTATAGGAAGCCTGATTATTATAGAGTAAAAGAAAAATAAGCAACTAAATTTGTTGAGTAACATTTTTCAATCATAGAGATTTACTAATATTGACCAGACAAGTACCCACCGAGAGGGAAAATATTACTAAACCATGTTTATTTTCACTCTTTAATGGCTACTCAGGAAAATATCTGAAAATATTTCATTAAAACAAATAAGCTCTTAAAAATAAAATAAAATAAAAACAATATGCTCATTTAATAAGAGTTAAGTGTGTTGATTTAAAGTGTTTGATTTTTGTCATCAACATTGTTCTTATCAGGCTAATCATGAGGCCAATTTAAGATCTTATTTTTCCTATTTTATTAGATTATTCAAGCTGTTGGCTCATTGAAAATTTCAGTACAATAATGAAGGCAAAATCCTGCACTTGCAATCAGATGATTCCCAGTTTGCAGCAGGTGATTTCTCTATGCTAGTTGAATCAGGGGAAAAATTGCATAGACTCT
This sequence comes from Hystrix cristata, assembly GCA_004026905.1. Classification (NCBI taxonomy): domain Eukaryota; kingdom Metazoa; phylum Chordata; class Mammalia; order Rodentia; family Hystricidae; genus Hystrix; species Hystrix cristata. Next base: position 21,295 of record PVJO010002156.1, on the reverse strand, counting down.
GTAATCTGGTTCTCTCACATGAAAACCAGAAATGGAATTTTCCACACTGAGGTTTTATGATGGATACATTAGACTCAAACTGTATGACTTTCTTCAGAACTTGGTGTTGTGTCTGTTTCACAGATGATCCTAAGAAATTGAATCTATCACTGGTATTATGAATTTCTGGAGTTCATATATAGCACATTTGGGATTTTCTGCCAAATGTATATAGTTTACACAATTCTTTAGATTTATTATGTCATAGATGTTTAAACAATTTCTTCCAAATAGTGGCAAAACTAGGTATTAATCTGTTTAAGTAATCATTAAGATACTATAAATTATTCAAACGGTTATTTATATTACACTTCGAATTTTGGTCTCAGCCTATCTATTCCTTGACATGTTTAGCACTTTTTTATTTTTTAAAATCAGCTCTTCCTTGTTTTTCCAAATAAATTAAATAGCTCTTTATTTTCTCTCATAGCATCTACTTACCTTTCTTTATGGTGTCTTTGACCATCAAACATCATATATGATTGTTCTCTACACTCTATTCATCTCATTAAATATAATACCCAGCTTGCCAGAACCCCGTATATTTGCATCAGAGCTGAATGCTAAGTGCCCAGTAGAATGCCAGGAGATCACAGGCCTTTATCATTTATTGAATACTTTATGAAACACAAAATTTTTAAAAAATACATTCCAATAAGTGTATTTTAATTGAAATTTAAACTTTAAACTGAGCATTTTCAAGAGTAAGGAAGTCTTAGCTCACAAGTTGCAGTTAGCACAGTTATACACATCTTGAGGTTTGTACTCTTAACACATGAGTAAGCTTTGTTCGCTGCACTTCTGTAACTGCAATCACATCCTACTGACCCAGATGAAAAAGGAAAAAAAGAAAAAAGAAACCAAACAAACTTTAAAACATTGTCATTTTAATTATTTCTCACATTCAAAAGCAGTGACTGAAATCCTAAACTGTTAGCTTCATTCTGTGCTTTGAATATGTCTGTAGAGTTCTTATGATAGAAACATAGTTCCCAGTGCAGCAGTTCTGGGAGGTGGGGCCTGAAGTGAGGTTTTGAGGTCACAGGGTACCATGCTGGTGAATGAATTCATCCACTTATCATTGGAGCAGCTTCCTTCTTTGTGGACGGGTTCACCCCCCATTGTTCTTTCTTCTTCTCCTTTTGACTTTCCACCTCTGGAGGACACAGCAAGAAGCCCCTCGCCAAATGCTGGTACCTGGATTTTGTACTTCTCAGCTTTCAGAACTAGGAGCTAATAAATTTCTGTTCATTAAAATTAATTAATCTCAGTATTTTATTTTATCAGCACCAAATTCTCTAAGACAACTGATTTCTAAGTTTCTCTGGGTATTTTTCTAGATAATTTCTCTGAGAACTGTCCTGTGAATGTGTTCAACTTTTGTAAATAACATAGACGTGAGTTTTTTGGCCATTCATCGATATATGTGTGTCTCTGCTATTGTGATGCTGTGTTTTCTTATTGGAAAACAAATGTGCAAAAAGTATCCTCTTTCTGGATTATGAATTGCTGCAATATTGTATTTAGGCTCACAATACAGAAATTAATATTATATCTTTCTATGAATTTACTGACTTTTTTTATTCTATTCCATTCCATTTGCATTCCAGTCAGACCCCTCCCTTCCTCCTCTCTGTCTTCCCTCCCTCCATCCTGGCCTCCCGTCCTCCCGTCCTCCCTTCTTTCTTTCTCATCTCCTTTTTTCTTTCCTAATTTTTTCACTTTCAGTCCCTCTCTCTTCTTTTTCCTTTCTTCTCTAGTTGTATTTATTTCTATCTAATGTAAAGTATATAAAATATGTACCCCATCTGGATGGAAAATTATATTTTCTTCCCTGAAACCAAAGCATAAATTCTCTGAGCCAGTTCGTCTCTCACTGTAAGTTCAAATCATGTTTTGAAATCATAAGGACAAAACAAAAAATGAAATAAATAGACCTAAGGCTAATAGTGACGCTTACAAAACAAGGACACTATAGAAAGAATTGCTGGGACATTTTCGAAAAGCAATGGCTTTCCCACCTACAGTCTTTTCCGATCCCCTTCACGCTCCTGCGGGTGCATTACTGAAGGAATGTGTTTGGGCTTCTCAGACTTCTGCTTGTCACGTTTGAATACTGATAACTCGGCACGCTGTCAAAGCCCTGCTACCCTGGGACTGAAAAGCTAGCAAGTAGTTTTTTTTTTAATTTGCTCCTTCTTGTCCTTTCCCACTTACTACCTAACTTTCAACTATTTTACTGTATTTCACAAGGTGAGAATAGATTTTTCAAGAAAAGGAAATTCAATAATCTATCTTTTCTTTACACTTTGTAAAATCTTACTGCAAGCATCAGTAAAAAATACAGACTAAGCAAGTTTTAGGCCTTTATAATGAATTTTTCACTTAAACAAAAGTTCATATAGTTAATTTTCCCTAACAAAGTAAAATTTAACTGTTCTTACTTTATTTCATAATTTAAAAAAACAAGTTTTTGAAGAGAAATGTCTTCAAACTTCCAAGTTATGTTGTACCAAGTATTTTTAGCTATCCATTTTTATGCCTAAATATCATTTTTAGCTATTCATTTTTATGCCTAAATTTTATGCCTAAATAAAGGAAGAAAAGAAATGGTAATAGAGGGAGAGAGGAAGTAGCGATGCAGAAGGGAGAAAGAAGTGATGGTAAAGAAAGTATGGATTATGGACAAAGAGAAGAAAGAAAGGAAGACAGAAAAAAACAACAGCTGAATATTATGACAGGGGCCAATGTAAGGTTATAGAATCTACATACCATTAGAAATAGAACTTTTGAGAACTTCGGAGGACTGTTCAGGTATCTTTCTTCAACCTGTAATACTCTCCATCTATTTTAATCTAATTTTCTCCACAGGGCACATGTATAAAAAGAGCACTAGACTCAGAGTCCACATCCCTTATTTCCAAGCCTCTGTTCCCTCTGTTTGGGATAAGTCCTTAGTTCTATAACCTTCAGCAAAACTTTGTCATTCCAGAAAGTCTTAGTAGAAATGTTGATTCTGCATGACACTGGGAAATAGACATGGCTTTCTGAACCTTGGTGTACTTCTCTGTGATTTGCTGCTTGATTTGTTGTCAGGATGAAAAGATGTAACATATTGCATTAGTCAGATTGTGTCATGGCAACAAAATACCTGACACAAACTTTACAAAGTAAAGGGATTTATTTGACTCACAGTTTGCAAAACTGAAAGTCAAAGTAGCATAATGCAGGCACTAGCAAGAACTGCATGACAAAAACCTTGTAGTTCAAATGGCAAAGCGGAGACAGCTGGGCGGATCCAGACTTGCCACTTTTATAACAACTCTTGGGAAGACTAAATTCCCATTAGAAAATGCCTTAATCCCCTCCAAAGGCAGCCTTCTTGCAGTGACTTAAGAACTTCCCATTAGACCCCACATCATAAAGATGAATGCCATGTGCCCTTGGAGACTAAGCTTCCCACACACAGAGCACGGGGGGACAGCCAAGCTGTAGCACATATAAATACCACGGATCATAAAGTCTCATACTTAGTAGCTGTTCCTAATCAATGAAATAGTTGTCTTTTAATAGTTTTCTTTTAAAATATCAGCTAAGATGTAGTCATAAATGTGATTGGCAAATGTTATGTTTTAAATATAAAATGTCCCCCAAAGACTCATGAATTGAGGGTTTAATTCCCAATGCAGCAGTGTTCAGAGATGAAGCCTAGAGAGGCAACTGATCACAAGGGTGACAGTCTCATCATGGATTTGTCCCTTGCTAAGTTCATACCTGAATGGGTTTATTAGAAGGTGGGGTCCAGGTGGAGGAAGTAAATCACAAGGAGTGTGAATTTAAAGGATTTATGCTTTCCACAGCCTCTTCCTCTCTCTCTGGCTCACTTGCCGTCCCTCTGCTTCCTGGTTGCCAGGAAATGAGCAGCTTTCTTTAACCACGGCCTTCCGCCATGCTGTTGCTACCTCAACACAAGCCTGAAACAATGGAGCAAGCTGATTGTGGGCTAAGATATCTGAAATGGTGAGCCAAAGCAAACGTCTTCTTTTTTGTGTATCTCAGGTATTTCCTACCAGCAACGGAAAGGTGATTAACATAGTGAACCACATTCTTAGGCAGCACCTCAGACAATTCCTTGGACTAGGAATGTCTTCCTAAAATATTCAGTCCTATCAAACTCTTAGGTACATGAAGAGGTTTCAAGTTTTCTATGTATATAAATTAACAACTCAAAACCAGCTATTAGCAAAGCTTTCAAAACCACAAGCCATCACCATGGAGGAGTATGTCCAGAGAGAAGGTCAGGAAATATTAAAACAGCCATAGAGAAAGAGGCAGCAGCAGACAGCTTTGAATTTACATGTAATGGGCACTCTGTGGCCCTATGTATACTAAAATTTGCAAATTTTTCACTGGAAATTTTGGCATATACATAAGGAAGAAAAATAAGCCTAACACCAGTGCCCAATTTAATATATAAATTCTGTTATGTTCCAGTAATATTAATTTACTGTTTAGTACACATCTCATATCACAGGCAGCCACTTTGTATTCATTTCTTTTATTCTTCAAAGGTGATTAAAGAGGTCAACTACTTTTTAAATTCTGAGAATAACTGAACCTCACAAGTTTGAATGAGTGACATATATATCAAGCATTAGAGAGAAGAGAAACTCAAAGAAGCAAATATAAATATGATTTTTTAAAATGTGAGTTGAAAGTGTTCCATAGAATAGAGAGGCAAAGTCTTAACAAATGACCTCAGGCAAAATATCACTTTATTGCCACAGTAGAAGAACATCAAAAATAAAATAACTTTTATTCGTAGTATCTGGAGCAGCAATACAGTATATTGGCTTTAGACAATTTTCTTGGGAACCAAACTGTCAACTTTGAATTCTGTTTCATTTCCTTCACCTGAAAAATGTGAATGAAATGTCTCATAAGGTTGTTTTTAAAAAAAATATAGCACAATTTCAGGTGAAGGATTTAAGAGGGTGCATGTGCACAGAATAAACAGGAAATAATTATACATCCTTATTCCTATTAATGTCACTGTTATTACTACTGTCTTTTACAAAAGAACTGTCATTGGAGGCAGTTTCTTTGTTACAACTGATTCTCCCCCAGAAGACAAAGCATTTCATTTTCTCTGTAACAACATATGCATTCATGCATAATATTATTCTGTTCCTCCATTCCACCTTTATCAAAGTAGACATCAATTTGATAATATGATTGAGACTGTATTTAAAAGTACTTGTATAGTCTCTCTGTGATAGTTTTGTAGCCCTCAAAAATCTGCAAAAAAAGTACTGCTCAAATTCAGGGCGTATACTCTAGATGCTAGCTGTTTGCACTAAAGTATTAGAACATATGTTGGTACGAAAACAATTACCTCCTCTCATGGTTAAATCCTCTCTGAGCACTGATAATCTTGTTTCAAAGGTGCCTTATTCTAACCCGCTAATCCTTTATTGCTTTCCAAATCTGTGTAATGTGGATCCAATTTTTTTAAATATAAACAATACAATTTCAGTATCTTTTTGAAGTTCAGGATTACTCCATTTCATCTTAGGTGTCATAGATTTGTTCTTCCCAGACTTTAATAATGTAAACTAAATATAATTTCTTTTGGATTAAGTATCCATAGCCTTTGAAACAATCATAAGCTCATTATTAGCATGGCCACAGCCATAAAAACGAGTAACACTCTATCATTTTTCCTTCTCTGATTCTGCTGCTCCAGCCCTCTCGGTCCTGAGTTATACAGGGCTCATGTTGACACTCTTGACACACTGCAATTTCACTTTTGGATGTAATTTTACATCCTGTAAAGAGGAATGTTCACTTCTAAAGTATTCTTGGCTGTGATTTTCCCTAAGAAATATTGATGCAGACCCACAAGCACACATATACGGCTTTTACTTTATGAACCTGAATTAAAAATCTACTAATAATTTTGTCTCGCAAAATAACAATGAATAAGTGAGGGAACCAGTTAGCTGTAGGCTAGATTTTAAAGAAAATATTAGCTGGTGGTAACATTCATGGACTTTTTTTTTTTCATGTGCCTAGTACTTTTCCAAGCATTATTTCTTTTTCTTTGTTTTTATTTTTTATTTATTTTTAACCAAGAACATGTATTGGTACATTGTACATATAATGATCACATTCATCACAGTTATTTTGTACCTGTACATGATGTATCTTGGTTTTTCCCCCTCTTCCCCACCCCCCCTTCTGTTCCTTCCTTCCCTATTTACAGCAGGTTTATTCATATTTTTCCATGATTTCCCTTTCCTTTTTCTTTCCTTTTTTCCCTTCCTGATATTCCCCCTTCTTCCAAGCATTATTTCATTCTATCCTTACAACTGTCTACTTCCTTATACATGGATATTTATTGTCCCAATTCATAGTTAAGGATGTGAGTTGTAAAACATTTAAATAACTCTAACTCACCCGACATCAAACAGGTACTAAGAACCAAAGCAGAAGGTGCATCCCCAGTCTCTGCTAGTCCAGTATTAGAACTTCTCATCGTTATGATCACCCACAATGGAAATAATTTATTTCACTTGGTTGAATGGTGTTCACAGAAATGTCTTCCAACTTTTTGGCTACTAAAACTTTTTGTTCACATCGATGCTGCATTTGACAATATAGATCAAGGAAAACATACCAGGGTATCCTTCTTGTACTTATGACAGAATTGTGAAAGAAACAGGTCAACATTCAGGGTGACAAATGGAAGGCATACAAAATAAACACGATTATTTTACCGCAAATAAAGAGACAGTATTACCAACTTTTTTCCAATTAGGGTTCACATTTAATTTCCCTCCAAAGATTATCTTAATGACATTTCCACTAAATCACATTAAATATTAAGATAAAAAGGCTTAGAAAAGTATTATGATGTGCATGTTCATGCTGTTAAATGGTCAGTTATCAAAGAAAGACATTGACATAAATGCAATTATTTTGCAAAATAATTTGCAAAATTAGATATTTCCTGAGTGCTTTATAACATTCTGGTTTTAAACCATGGTGATGTTAATTACAGCAAATCATTAATATCAAATCACTTCTATCTTTCATTAAATAATGCATGCTGTGAGAGAAAAGATATATATGTTTTCTTAGCCACTTTATTATCATATCATATGTAAATCATTTCCAGTGTTTAAAGCTTCTCATTAAAACCTTCCAAACTTTTATAATGTATGAAAAGGTATTCACTACAGATTCAAATTTGGAAATATAAATAATAAAATTTAAAATGTTTGAAGTAAAATATTATTTGTGAAGTCATGATTCATACCTGACAGGTATGGTCAGTAATTAAAAAAGAATTAAATAGTGATGCAAACAACAATATAGATGAATATCGAAAATATTATGTTGCATGAAACAAGCGATATGTGCAAGAGTATATTCTGCATAATGTCCTCCATATGAATCTCAAAATAGTGCCACCCATAAACCTGGTGCTGAGAAGCTGCCTATGGGAATGGATGCTGTAAGTGGCCCTGAGAGATCTCTTGAAGCAGTGGCAATATTTTATATATTGATTGTGTTCTTGGTGTGTGGATATGACAACTTCTCAGTATTAAGACCTTTTTAATTCACTAAACACAAACTATCAAATGCACATCAGGATATACCACATTGCACACTATGCACATCAGTATTTAAAACAAGTATCTCAAATTTGCTGAATTTTAGCTGAATTATATTTCGTCTACATTTTTCTTAATCCATATGTAGCAACAAGTTTAAGGAACACACATACACACACACACACGGAAGAAAGCTCAATATGTGTGCTGCTTATGCCTCATTTTCTTTTTTTAGCTAATATAAGTAAGAAAAGTAGGGAGAAGTTGACAATATTCATATGACTGAGAAAAATGTCCACGTTCCTAGACTGACATGAACATGCAAACACAGACTGTGAACTAACTGCTCTGACTTCTCAGACATCCTTTCATTTCCTTCACCTTCAGATACTCAGCTCCAATCAAACTGAAATATAACTTTATGATCCCAATTCAAGGCCTTGGAAAAGGCTAAGCTTAAAATGCTCTCCCGCATATTTACAAGTGCTAATTACAGGGTCCTGCAGGTGATGGTAACCCTGAAAGAGATCAAGGCAAGAAATTATGAGTGGCGCTATGTCAGTTCTCTACATCAGCAGTGCACAGAGGTGAGCGGGCCAACACGCCTTAGGAAATGCTACGCAGTGATACACAAGAGAGAGCAAAGAGCCTGCACCCCACTTGGGAAAGGCTCGGGATGGGACTCAAAGAATTGGAATTTAATCCTGTGTTTAAATTAATTATAAGGATACCCATGTATTTTCAGAAGTAATAACTGATATTAAGGGTTTCTCTCTCTTTACCTTTCTAGCCACTATTCTTTGTGCTCTGATGTTGAAGTTACCAGGAACTTCAACATCCAATAAGAAATTTCATCTAAGAATTTGATCTCTCATTTCCTTGACATTTTAATAATAGGTGGTTTTAAACATCCTCAAAATCAGCCCTACATTTATGTTTTGATTTTAACTGTTATCCATGTTTAATTTTATGGCTCATAATCATAATACATTCACATGTATTATAACTCACTCCTTTTGCTTAAAAACACTCATATCCCTAACTATGCTCAAACTGTGGTTTCTTCCATCACCATCCCTGGGCAGCTAAGAGTGTAGAGAAGAAAACACAAAAAAAACCACATTAAATGGACTTGCTTTAAATTTATAATCACAAATTTCAGAGGCTTTCAGTGCTACTTGATAATCCTCATACATTTTCTCAATTTTGGTCTCCTGATCTATAGAATGAATATTTTACACATAATTAATTCTTCTTAAATATCTACATTTTATCACTCCCACGGGTTAACTTTTCTCCTGATTTAACTGAGAAAATAAAACGTTTAAAAGAAAACTCTCTTCTTTTTTTTTTTCTTCCATCAGTAAACTTCCAACTTTTCTACTTCTCAATGGTATTCATGGTCTAACCTCACAATGACCATCCTGGATGGAATACTCCTGATCCCTTCCAGGTTATTCTTGCGCACAAGCCCATCTTCCGACCCCCACTTGGGACTTTCTCCTCTGTCATCCCCTTTTCCTAACCATCTTAGTATCTCTCGCTCTAATTTATAGCACATAATATGGGAGCATCCTAAAAAATCTTTAATATTTCTTCTTTCAGATATAATCCAATTGCCCTTTTCACTTTTTTAGAAGTATTATGTATTCCAATTGTCTTCTCATTATCTTTGTCCTTAATTCTAAAAGTTTTCTCTCCAATATTTTCATAAAAAATAGCCTTGCTTGCTTTCAGCGTTACTAACACTGCATCTCAGAAATAATCAACCTCAGCAAAACTATTATGTTGGTGGATTTACTTACTTCTTTCTTGAAATAGTTCCTTAACTTGGCTTCTTGGACACTGTGCTCTTAGTATTTCTCTCATAAACTGATGACATTGGCAATTTTTAATTACTCTCCTTTTTTAGAATCTCTTCTACTCACTAACCCCTAAAGTTTTAACGTTTTGACAGTCAATTTCTATATTTGTACTTCAATATCCATATGCTACCCAAGGTCTTTATTTAACTATTGAATAATAATCACATTCTGATTATAATCACTGAGTTTTATCTTCAGTCCTGATTTAGTTCATGTAGTCAAGACTACTTTTTTATGTACATGGAAATACATGTATGAAGACAAATTCTCCTTTCCCTCACCTTTACCCAAACACACACCAATACTCCTGTGCCATTGGAAGCACCCACAAGCTTCCCCCAGTTGTTGTAACTTGATGTTTAGTCACTTTCAATCTCTCGCTAGCATGCCTGACAGTCAGTCTTCCAGCACTGAATGGCTTCATAGTGGTTAGAACAGATGAAGCCAGACAAACTGGGAGAGTAATGTACAAGTAAGGACTGATAAGGGAGGATAGCAACCTGGAGTAGGATGGTGGCTTTTCATTAAAGATTGAGTGGTATTAAATGGACACTTTTATTCATAAAGGAAAGTTCATTCTCCCATCTCTTCTTCAATTCATAAACCACCCTAGCCATAAAATTGAGAAAAGTATAAATTCTATTCTCCATTCTAATACCAATCTGAATACTTACTTAGTTTCATGCAAATGTCAAAAAATAGCCTAAAGATAAAATGCAGATATTACAGGTGCTTATTTGGTAATTGTATGAACACAAATGATCCCGTTCTTAACACAAAATTAACCAGCTCCAAAGACTTTCTACTTATTTCTTTGTACATACGAAGAAATGTCCTTATATTTTAAAATGGATCCCTCCTTCACTCTTCAATTTTCTATCAACAGTATGTGAAATACTGAGATTGAGACTTTGAGCATCTGATCAAATAAACAATAAAATACTTAATGGTCAAATGAATGTGTATTTTCTACTTCCTTTGGCACGAAGATAAAATAGTGGACTCTGTTTTGCTGTTACATGAACAGCTAACCTGAGACGCCTGCATGTTAAAAATGCTCTGATATCAAGGAGTTCATTTATCACTCATGTTTAAGCTCTAGATTAGCTGTTTAAAGATTACACATTACCTTTTTAGAGTTGTTATTGTGAAAATAAAATTATAAATTTCCATGGAAAATTCTCATTAAACAATTTAATTATTTTCTAGATTTTTTCCATGACTAACATACTGATTCTCAGAAAATAACTTTGAATGGGACAATTTTAAAGAACCTAAATGTGTCCCTTAGAATTTATTTTGTAACTCTTAAGATATTCACACACTGCTACAGAGGTACAATAGAAACATAACAGTTCAACCTTTATTTCAGAACCATTTCTATTATTCCAGTGCCTATCAATTTACTCCCAGTACTGGCTATCAAGTAAAACTCTCTAGCCTCCTTCACAAACCATTTTCTACACATCCTCAGAGAAGGTATTCCTCTACCTGGAACAAAGTGGTGGTCCTACCACTCAAGGTTGCAACCAAATCACAGCACGACACAGCCTGTCCTTTATGGTACGGAGACCCCGCTACCTCCGGCTTGTTCTTTCGCCATTTTTAAATTATCTTCTATTCCATCCATTTCACTGAATTTTAAGACATTTGGTACATATTTTGGGTGAATTTTGTTTTTTTTTAAAAGACCTATAAAATGGCAATTTCAGAGACTTTGGTTGTTTTTTTCTATTAGAAGGAATATTCCATAGTCCCTCTGGGATAGTTCATTGCAATCTCTCCCAAATTCCCATTCCCCAGTATGATTAAAGCTCCTTCCACCTTTAGGACCTAAATGATAAATGACTTCCCCCAAAACCCTCATATGCAGCCTTAAGACCTGCTCAGACTCTTGTGTTGTGTGCTTCATCTTGTTCTGTACTCAAATATGTAAAAGTTCACTCACTTAGTATGCTACTATAAGCAGGAAACTATGGTTCTATTTCACATAATATTGTTCATGGGAAAGAATAAATAAGTACTGTCTCCTCATTTTTTCTAGCAATTTAAGATTACGTTATTTTTCTGGAAAATAAAAGCAGAATGTATGAAATAACTGACTGAAAGACAAAGGCAATTCAGTATGTCTAATCCTCTTTGGCTTCATTTTTCAGATTACAGTAGAAAATGATGAATTAGTTTAAATAACCATCCCACATATATTCAGAAAACAAATAGTAAACCCAAGACTCTAATCCTTGGGTTCTTAAGCAGGCTTATATAATGTGGAACATCCTTTCACCTCAGTGATAAGGCTTTCCATTAACCAAAATATCATCAGAGTGGGAAAAAAGCGAGTCTCCCTGTATGCTATCAGCAGTGACATAAATCACATAGGTTTTCAAAATGTACTCTTCTCACTTACTCGTAGAGAAAAACCACAAAAATACAAATGGGAGCCTGTTATCAACTGTCACAAAGATAGAGAGGAACTTGTGTCATTTCAAGAGGTTAATCTGTTCTGTTAACAGGGGAAAATCCATGTTTCATTCCAGTGTTTTCATTCCAGCCTTAATTTAATTTTTGAACAGTAAACCCACTTTCAAAGAATTTGAAAATTAGTTATATCACCTTGATTTGCAAGACTATTTCAGCATTTTTTTCTGTTCATTTATTACCTTTGTAATTTATAATCATTTTATATAAAATTATTTTGGAGGATAAAAGAAGAAAACACATTATGCATAAATCATTCCTAAATTATAGATTGAAAAGATATCATGATTAATTTTAATGTACTTGTATATGCTATGTAGTTTAAATGCCTATTCTAATAAAATGGTTTAACTTTATAAAATCATATTTAATTTGTATGCTAATGGTTAACAAAGGCCATTCTGGATAAAGTTCATCATATCTACAGTACGCTTATGTTAGAAGTCTAAACACATTCTTCATGGTGTTTTGAACCATCACTGTAATCGCAAAATCCTCTCAGACATCATTATTTAACAATTGCACACATACACGAAACGATAGGTAATTTTAGGTGCTAACCTCGTTAGATTAAGGAGTATCTAGAGATCTGAGGAAGCACTAATCCTGAGTATGTCTGTGAGGGTGTTTCTAGAAGAGCCTGGCATTTGAATTATAGACTAAAGAATTTCTGCCCTCAGAAGGGACAGGCACCTTCCAGAGACCTGAGTGACCGCACAGAACAAAAGTGTAAAGGAAGTGAAAACCCACTCACTACATTTTGGAGTTGGGCCACACTTCTCTTCCCGCTCCTAGGTATCAGAACCGAATTTCCTGATCTTTGAACTCCAGGACTTAACATCAGCACCCACGTCACTCCAACTCCTTCAGGGTTTTAGGCCTTTGGCCTCAGATTGAGCATTACACCATCAGCTTTCCGGGTTCTGATGCTTTTGAACTTGGACCAAGCTATGCCACCAGGTCCCAGAGTTTCCAGTTTGCAACAGCCCACAGTGAGACTTCTCAGCTTCCTTACTGAAAGACTTTCGGTGGCAAGGAAGGGGAAACCGCTGAGCCTCCACCTTAGCTAGGGCCCTGCCAGCTGGGAGAGTGATCCCCAGTCAGCTGCTACCACTGGGCAGCCTGAGGTCATGCCCTCCTCTTTCTGTATGTGCCACCACTGGTGGGTACCAAACAAAAGAGATCACTCTGGGCCAAGGTGGCTGTGCCTTATACGTCCCCTCCTCTGTCCCCACTGCTCTGGGTGGGACAGAATGGAAAGCTCAAACTCAGAGTTTCCTGCCACTTTCCCAAATGTCTCTAGTGTCCTGATGCCCTGGGAATTTATTTCCTCTTCTGCCCAGGTTAGGCCTGGGCCTGAGAGTAGGACAAGGGGGTTTGGAGGCCCTTGAAAGGACCATGCACAGACCCTGATGGAGAATGTGCAGTTGTGTATTTTGTGTACTCAGTTTATAAATGTAAGCTCTATATTCAAGAAACAGGCTGCCATCCCTGGAGAAAAATAAATATATTTTCTCATATTTATGTCTCTATCTGTCTATCCAATTATCTTCTGTTTGAATAACCCTAGCTAATACACACAAGAACACTCATTGTGTGCCACAGTCTATTCATGTTTTTGCATATATTAGCATTTGCTCAGTCCTGGCAACAAATCAATAAGGTGAAGATTACCTTCCACATTTAAAAGTGAGGAAACTAAGGTACACAGTGTACTTCAAAGGTTAAAAAAAACTGTCTTGTCTATGAAAATGAGTCAGAGACTGTGCTCTTAACCACTCTACTGTGTTACTTAGGATCTTGCTGGCCAAGGAAGAGCACATAAAAAATTACAAAGAAAGGAGAGTTTGTCTAGGTAATTATAATTTCAGACTACCTTCTAAAGTGAGAATTGTCTAAAATATTTTAGGTAGTCCAGATAAATTTCGAGTAATACGAGGTGCTATAGTTTTTCTGGATTAACCAACAGAAAGTTGAATGAACATGTACTGGCATGTTAATAACATCACTATAAAATTTTTCATTTCTGTACATTTTAGACCAGCACATTTTACTAAAATCCTTACTTCAAGGGTCATGCTAAAGCCAGGTGACTATATTCATCACAAATGGAATTCTGCAATGGATCAGAGTGTCCCAGAGCCATTCTACCAAAGTGAAAGAAAAGCTAATTTGCCTCAATTTCAGCATGGGGCAGAAAAAATAGATTTTTAAGTCTCTGCGATCATAAATCAAAAAGAAAAAGAAACACAAAAAAAATGCACACAGCACTAAACTCAACTCGTGGATGATTTTGGAAGTTATTACTGTGTATAACACTTGTGATTGTGGCTTCTAATTCTTCCAGCATAAGATAAACCTGCCCAAAAATTATGAAGAGTAACTGTTTTCATTAAAAGTTTAATTGAGATCAAAGTAAGGGAATTAATACAGACTTTGGGAAAATTACTTCCTTACCTAAATGAATGAGTTTATTCAGAAATTCTTCCTGTTTTGTTCTAAATTATAAAGCATATAGTAATATATATATATATATATATATATATATATATATATATATATACACACATGCGTATATATGCCATTAGATACCAGCACAATAGTCACAGGTACATTATTTAAACTAATAGATATTGCTCACCACAAGTGCCAAAGTTAAGCTGTATGCATAGTTTCCCTTGAAGGTAGAGGAGAGTATGTGACACAGTTTTGACCCAAACTGAATTCTAGCTGGGAGAATCTGAGATGGCTTCTACTTCCTGAAAGAAATCAGCAGCTGTTTCCTACTCCGTCACTTCCTCCTGGTTACCTCGAGAACACATGGAGTCTCAAGCAGCTGGGGTCATTTTGTGATTTCAAGACAATAATCGTGAAAGAAAAACAAGAGGGAGGAAAGATAAGCATGGAAAACTGGTCCACAAATCTAGTTAAATAATCATTGCCAGCAATTACTTTCTACAGGATTTCTGTTTTTTGAAAAAGAAAAATCGAGAAACCTGCTGTGAGTAGTTTCCTAAGGATGAAACAAGTTGAAAGGAATTGCTTGTTAAATCTAAAATAAGTTTTGAAGGAAAATAGATTTTCAAAATTACTTGATTTTATCAACTTTAGAATGAAAGCCAAGCGGGCCAAATTCTTGAAAATTTTGTAGTATGAAACGTAAAAAAAAAATGACATTCTGAAATAGAATATTGAATCTTTTGGCTTAATGATAGGCGATTTTATTTTACTGCACAAAGTGAAAGCTTTAACTTAGGACAACAATCATTAAAAGTATTAGCAACTTAGGAAAGAATGTAGAGCTTTCAAGAATTATTAGTGGATAAAACAAAAAGTCTTTTAATTCTTGTTGAAAATAAACCGTGCATACATTTAAAGAAATGGCTTTTAAAAAATGAAAAATGTGCTTTGAATATTGACTAATGCCATCCCCATAGCACTATTGGTAATGAAATGAATATTCAGAGCATATAATATTTTGTTTTAGGAAGACGTATTCTAATGTTAAATAATAATGGGACCTTAAGTTAAATGACATTAAAATAACTTTCTATGTATTATTATATTGACTGATATTTGTTTATTAGTGTATTATGAATTTCTTAATTTATGTGACAAATTAAGGAGGACATCTTATCCCACTGAATTTTGTTTTTGCACTGAAAACTATAAATGAATCAATATACACTTTTAAATTGTGAAACAAATCAGTACACCAGTGAGTACATAATAAATTTTTATGCCTATTTTCCTCTTCTGTGAATCCAAAATCTCTCTAGAAGTCTTCCTAACAGTATTTTGATTGTTATAAGAAATGTTCTACATCTCATTTTAGGTTATCCTCACATTTATCACTCCTGTAAATAACCTAAAAGTAAAACATCTTGCTAGTCTTCTAAATTGGAAGAAACTTGTCACCATATATCAATGCCTTCATTTGTTTTGGTGAGAACTGTTCTGAAGCATTACATTCCCCAGCTAAATCCAAGGATTAAGTCAGACCTGCACCTCTCAATTTGATATTCAAAGCAAAATTCTTCATCTAAAAAGAAAACCATAGTTCTTTGCACCAAATGTACTTTTTTCTTCATAAAAGCATTGTCAAATTTTCAGTGTTAAAATGGACAAGCTTTGGGGATCTACTGTTCAACTTGCGTGGT
This sequence comes from Hystrix cristata, assembly GCA_004026905.1. Taxonomy (NCBI): domain Eukaryota; kingdom Metazoa; phylum Chordata; class Mammalia; order Rodentia; family Hystricidae; genus Hystrix; species Hystrix cristata. The sequence continues at coordinate 5,134 of PVJO010002156.1, read as the reverse complement.
GATGGACATGTTAGCTTGATTGTACAACAACATGTGCAAATACACACTTTGTCAATTAAATATTTTAAAATTTAAGAAGCATTGAAAACAATTAAGTCAAAATGTCCTGCTTCTCCCAGTTCTCTTCAATCTCCCCTGCCTTCACCTGATCCTCATTTTTATTCTAAACCATCTTTTTACATTCATGTAAAGCCTTAGATTCTACTATCTTTATACAGAACACGTTTGGTGTGAGGTGTATATATTCTGCCTGCACATATAAAGTTAAAAAATAACTGATCAATCTCACTGCCCAAAAGTGAGTCCATTTAAAATATATATGGAAAAGAAGAAAATAAGATAAATCTGTCACAGAACTTTGCTAGTTAATTAAATAAGCTATTTTTTTAGAGATACTCTTAGTGAGTTTTAATGCATTAACTTCTTTGCAGATTTCCAGAAAAAATAGATTTGGATGAAAATAAGTAAGAGTTAAGTAGAAACACTGTTTCACTTATACATGAGTAAATAAAGTGACAATAGTGGTTTTTAGTAACAAAACCAGAAATTAAGCCCTTAAAAGGATGACACAATAATGGATGTTGGATTGGCATTCAGAATGAGTCTTGTGCAGGGCCCAGTGTGAAGAATTAAAAACTGTATGAGTTGAGGACATATCACCAAACTCTCCAGAAACCAGTTTTTGTATTTATAACCAAGCTAAGGTTTCCCAGGGTATTCTAAAATTTCTTTTTGGCTTGAAAGATCTAGGTTTTATCTACAAGCCTTAAAATTTTATATTTTTTTCACTAGACAATAATTAATACCCTTAAAAATCATTTCCTGTAAATTGGGTCTTGTTAACTATTAAAGTCTGTTAATAAGACCGTAGTAGTACATTTCAAAGGAAAAGATCATCTTCTGTTCTTTTTAAATATTTTAAAAATATGTTTGCTACAATGTGTGTTTGTATATATGTGTTTGTGTGTGCATGTATTTATATTTATATCAGCTTCTTCTAAATAAATGATACTCCATTAACACCTAACATCACATCACTCCTCATTTTAGTATACAGGTTGCTGCAGTGATGCATCACTCCTCATATCAAAATCTTTTAGTCATCTCATGTAGCCTCGAAATGGGAAGATTTGGAGTGATCTTTTAGAACGTGGCGTAATCACTCCTCCCGGACCTCCACTCCAGTCCCCCCTGGGAGCTTCCTTACTCATACATCTGTGTGGTTTCCTCCTTTGTTACCGTCAGATCTTTAAGCTAGTATTTTCTTAGATGTTCCTTAGATTACCTACTGATTCAGCTGTCCCTGCCACACTTCTTTGCTTTAATTCTTTTTATTGAATTTATTTTTCATTTCTGCGTTTAAATATTTAGAATGTTAGCTCCAATGACTGCTCATGGTTGTGATACTGCAGCAGTATAAGCTCATAGCATGCACTCAATAGATCGTGTTGAAGAAATGGAAGGAAAAAATGGAAACAAGCTTTTGTAAATGAGGGAGGAGGGGGTGAAGGAAGGGGAGGGGAATGGGAAAAAAAGAAACAAGATATATCATATACAGGTACAAATCCCCTATGATGAATGTTATCACTATGTACATCTAAAATGCACCATTAAAATAAAATAAATAAAAAAATAAATAAATTAGAAAACATGTACTGTAGGCATATGTAGTGAATGCAAGTAAATGCAATCCTTTCAATTTGCCTATTTTCAATTTACAGAAGGTTCTAAGTATAACAGACATTCTTCTCAGAAAATAGAAACAAAAATTATGACTCAATTTTTTTCTCCATTTTGAGAAATTTCTCCCAATCCTAGGTTCTACACTACATCTACCAAATATTCACTCTATTTCATTTTCTTTTTTTCAACCACTATGGTATTTAGGATAAAAAATATGTTTAGTGGGAAATTTTAGAAAAAAGCAACATGATGATCAAAGAAAATACTAAATATCTGAAGCTATTCCTCATCTAAAATTGGGCAAGTATTTCTAGATTTTGATTATCATAAGATAGCATGCATCTGCCTTTATCCTCAAAATAAATTAATGCTACTCCTATTCAATATTGTTAATCTCTTGTTCAATCATTGTTATCTGAGTGTATTTTCCACAAGTGTCTTAAAGTAAAGAACATGAAAGGAAATGTCTATATTTTTGTGCTATTAATAATATAAATGAATTACAACAAGAATGCAGAAATCTCACCCCTATGTATTTATTTGGCTTTCTTACATAAGAACTGGAAAGACATATCTGAAGTATGTATGTTTCTTTGAGGAATTCCCTGAGAAGGAAAGTGAATGCATTACCACAAAAAAAGCTGGCAGCCATTGGGGAAATTTTATCATCCATCTTAACTTTGTTAATTCGTTCATTCTATTCCTAGTTTCATTTGATTCCACTAAGGATAGCTATGATCACTCTCTCCTGAGCAGTGTAATAGCAGAGGAAAAATGAAGTTCTTCCCAAAAGCTGTGAACAGTACTACTTATACTTGGTAATTTTTGCCTAAGTGATCTTTTGCTACAATAGATTTTGGCAGCCTTAAATTCCTCCTCAGAATAAATGTCATGTAGCTCCTGAAAAATGCTAATTGAAAGTATCTGCCTTTCACAAATGTAGTTATAACCTACCATTAATAGCTTAAAATTGATTGAAGTAGACAACATCTGCTTTTAGAACCAAAGGCCCTAACAAATAGCGTGTTATTTTGGCAAGTGGGAATACATGCATTTCAGATATGTTGCAGCGTGTCACACACACAGAAAATTAGCTTTCAAAGTGGTATGTCAACATTAATTTTCATAGTTTTGTAATATCTCTAATCATAACCAATGGGGTTAGACAAAAACACCTGCTGTCCTTTCTGTTATTTGTTTGGAAAATGAGCTTCAAAGTAGCATGACTACTATATAACTGGATTTCCACCCTGGAGTAAAGTGTCCTTGTGTTCTTGCAATGTCAGTGGTTGGTGTAAGCATAACATTCTGAAGGGACTAAATACAATTTCAAATGAAGAAATTTGCCTTACCTTTCTTAATAGGATTTCTGATTCAAAAATCAAATGAGACAAGTATGAGTTTTTGTTTATGAAGGAGTTACCTAAAGAGAAATTGAGTACAATATTTTGCTATTTGCATATGAAATATTTTTATTATGTTACATAATGCTTAATAAGTTTGAGTGCATATGTTTCCTGAAATTTCCGTGCCAAAATTCAAATTCCAATTTTTCTGCATGATTATAAAAACAGTGTTTTGGGGATAGGGACACTATCATCCAAATGGCTATTCTCAAACTTATAAAAGATTATTACTTGATTAAATCAAGTTAAATTGCTGAAAGGGAGCAATTGCAATACTTTTGGCAATTAAACTCCTACTTTATGCAAAATATGGTTGACCTCAGCATAACACCTTTGCAGAAAACAGAACTGAAATCTTTAAATTCTTTTGTAATCCAGTTACTTCTCGTTAGAGCTAACTGACTCATTGTTATTCACAATGAACTATTTTAACCAAAGGTATCTTGCTAAAAGTCATATGGTTTTAATATTAATCTTTCACCATGTGTAGTTAATAACTTTCTGTTAGAGTCTTGTGGCAATATAAATAAAAATGTGTGCTTAGCAAAACATATGATATAATAATTATTAAATTTCTAATCTATAAATAATTGTCAAAAACCTGAAAAGACATAATAAATTATTTTCAAGAGCCCACATTCAATGTGTATTAATGTTAACAAATTTTGTGTGAAATTTCCAAACACACATAAAGAGTGATGAGTCTGCCTGCAGCCCCCGGTGCATCAACACCTGCCCACATACGGTTTTACATACTCTACCCCATCCCATGTCTTTTTCTGTTTTTGTTTGTTTGTTTTTTGTTTTCTGGGAGGTGCTGTGGATCGAACTCAGGGCCTTGCGCTTTCTAGGCAAGTACTCTAACCACTGAGCTAAATCCTCAGCCCCCATCCCATGTCTCTTTAGGGAGAGAATGCTTTAACATAAATTCTAGATCTCATGCTTTTTCACCTTTAAATATTTTCTATGAAATCATCTATATGTTTCAAAATTTAAAATGTGAAAAAGACATTTACTTTTTAATGTTATCCCTCAGTAAAATTAACTGTAATTTATTAACTAGGACAATATTTAAATTTCCCTCATAGTGTAAAAATTACTCATTTTAAATTCTTGAAAATCGGGATCCAAAGAAAGCTGACTTATTTCATTAGGTCTTTATGGTCTATAAGTATTTTTCAGCCCTTTCCGATCTTCCCATGCCTTTGGATAGTTTGATGAAATGAGACCAGTTTTGTGAATTAGCCCACTCTTTGGATTCAGCTGACAGATTTCATGTGGTACAATTTAACTTGTGCTTGCATCCCTAATTGATAACCTGTAAGATACACATTGCTATTAAAAGGCTTGAGGAGACCTAAGTACACTTTTGGGAAAAATTGTACAAAAAGATCTTGTATGGGCTGGGGATTTAGCTCACTGGTTAGCGCGCTTGCCTCACAGGCACAAGGCCCTGAGTTCAATCCCTGGCACCAAAAAAAAAAAAAAAAGCTCTTGTAAGTGACACTGCCTATTTACTGTTTAGATGCAAATTACTAGTCTATTCTTAAATAATACAAACGCATGCAATAACTTTGATTTTTAAGTCAAGTTCTATAATTGACCAAAATTTTCATAGCCTATAATTCAAAGAGGCTATTTTCATAGCCTATAATTCATAGCCTATAATAGAAAGACCTTGGCAATATTCTCAGTTTACTACAAACTAGGTTTTCCTTTACTCTCACTCTTTGTGCATAAACAAATGCACAGATTTATTTAGTTACAATTATATTTTAGTTTAAAATAGGCAATTTTTTTTTTACCAAGAACATGTATTGGTACATTCTACATACAATGGTCACATAATGGCAAATAAATATATGAAGAAATGCTCAACATCACTAGTCATTCGAGAGATGCAAATCAAAACAACGTTAAGATTCCACCTCACTCCAGAAAGAACCGCGTATATGGGAAAATCAACCAATAACAAATGCTGGCGGGGCTGTGGGGAAAAAGGAACACTCCTCCACTGTTGGTGGGAATGTAGACTGGTCCAGCCA